>JAQGAC010000168.1:0-38237 GCA_034696585.1 Isotomurus maculatus
TCGTGGCCGGGGTTCAAAAGTGAGTTTAACATTGGCCAAGTTCAAAAGTGCGTGACAATGGCTTATTATATACTACTCAATGATCAATACTACATAAACATAATTTACAAGAACACGTTTTAGGGATCTAAGTAACATTACAGATTCACTGAAAAAAATCTATCTTTTCATTTTCATATTATAAATGCATCCCATATTCCCATATTCCCTTCATCACACGTTAGACGTTTACAAAATTGCTTCGACTAGAAAATTGATTAAAATTAAAATGTCTATTGTAATGTCTACACAATAATGCCGTTACTATCTCTGCCCATAAGAATACCACATTAGCAGAACACAATGGAATCAAGGTTGTCATTGTCTAGAGCATTTATATTATGAGCATTTAATGCAAAGGAAGCGAATACCAGGAATTATTCTAGAAAGTTGAAATTGATACTGAAAGATTTGTTTTACACAAATTGCATATTTGCCATATCAGTCACACTTATACACAAGTATACGGTCACAAGTTTCTTCTTATACTTCAGCCTGTGAATTTCGCAAGCTAAATTTCTATTTGTAAGACATTTGAATACAGCCTTTCCATTTTCATATTCGAAAAATCGCAAGTTATGATCATAGGTTATTTTTGACTGATCGAGACTATACCACCATGCGAATAAAATATTCAACGTGCTTAAGAGATGTCACATTTTAGTTTCCTCGCAGGTGATGAATAGTGATGATAAGCCATGTACCATTATTGCACTGATATGAAGCTGCGTCTTTACTGGCAGAGATTTAGCTTTCTTTTCTGAAGAGATGGGCGAAAGGCCCAGTGATGAGAAGCGAAAGCATTCATATGAGCATCATGAGTATCTTGACAATCTTGAGACTCATCCTGTCATTCTTTAGCAAGCAGCAAACCAAGTAACTTGCGTCTCTAGCTGTTTGTCTGCGCTTCTTTAATCTTTCATCCACCTTAGCATTGTCCAGGTGTTTCTTTTCTACCCATATCTAACCATATTTCTCTAAGAGTATTCAGAACACTGAGGTGTTGTTTTACTAAGCTACTTCTGATTTTTTTTTACAAAAGAACCAAACGTGATCACACAGAACTGCAGTCCTGTCAATTACAGAAATCCTTAAAAGTGAGCTTCAGTAGCAAAGAAAGAGTGGCCATGTCCACTAGGGAAAGTATTATAGCCTCACATGATGGTAATTTCAACTCAAACAGTTAGTGACAATCCTCCCATTAAATTTCTTTCTGATATATTTCGACCTTAGGCTGTGAGTAAATTCAGTGGGTGTCAAACAGTTCTGAAGGACGCGTAGCTATTTAGCTGTCTGCTTGATTCGCTCGAGATAGCAGCTAGAAAGTTAAGTGAAGGAAAGTTGAAGAATATCTGGACGCAAAGGTTTTATCTTGTGCGTTTCAAAACTAAAACTGAGTTTTTCCTACCAACTTTGACACTGACAATCTAATAGAATTCTGACATATAAAGACTTTCTGGGATTATGCAAGTGAAACTTAGACTTTGATTTTCCGTCTACTATAACATTAAAATGGTTTGCTTGTGATTGAATAAATTCTAAGCCTCAGTGTAACATGCACTTTGCCTGTAAAGAGTGAAAATCAGGGAAAATCACAGGTAACTTTCAGACGTGAAATCGTTTGTGCGTCTTTCGATACTTTCGATTCGAGTATTGAGCATTTTCATCATTTAGAATCCTTACTTCCAGCCTTTTGGGTTAGACAACTTTACTTCTACTCTGGGACACTAGTTCCCGTCTCTACTTCTCTATAGCTGCACCTCCAATACTGCTCCTTCTTTGGACTTTGAGAAATAATATTATCTGTCTGTAATATTTCGATTGAATACTTTTCAGTCTCGAGTCGTAAGTAAAATTTGAATCATAAGCATAAATCTATCCAATGAATGCATAGCCTGATTACCAATATAAATACTATTACGTATTCTATCCCAGTCTCATTGTCAAAATATATTCATATCATACAATGCCCGTTAACTTTTTTGTAATTTGCGGTATTACAAATGGCTTTTCCATACAATCACAACATTTAAAACAAAGCCCAAATCTGCCGAGGCATACTTAATTATCATGTTTTTAATAATATGATTCATGCATATTGCATACCAGTGTATTGATAACTTTTTCGTGCGCTATGTGTTTCTGCAATCGCGTATTGGCGTAATGCAATAATGCTTATAATATTGCATAGTGTTTAGAACTTATAGACAGAAAAGAATATCTTGTTGTAAGTAGTGGTATGTCATTCGCATTAAAACAATGAACTTAATCATTTCACTTTCACAATTGCGTAGGTTGTAAGATGCAGTAGATAATAATACATTACATTTCCCTGGGCCAGTGGGACAAATGATGTCAGCTAAGAGTTAGATGACAGCAGATTACTTCTCCATGAGCATCAAGTTATGTTAAGCAGAACTGATATTAGGTAGGTATGATATTGGCGTAGGTTGGTATGAAACATATTACAAGTGAAAGTTGGAAGTTGAGAGGTTATTTTTTTCACCGCCCACAGCATTAGTAGAATCAGGGAGAGTACATGATACCTTGCCATTTTTCGAAGATGATAAGAAAGGAAAGGATAAAAGAAATGTCTATTTCTAACCGGTAGGGATACATTACCGATAAGTATCCGAAAGTGAACAAGGTGAAAGAGGCACGTTGCATCAAACGTGCGGATCAATAATTTGAGACATACGTGCAGAACCAACCGTCCAAGTCCATGCTTTACTTACGGAGGCTTGAGCACCGGTTGGTTATGCTGACTTATATACCCGGGTAGCGTGTGGGTTACTTCTTCCCAACGTGACTATTCTATAAGGCTTAAGCCGACGTCACCTTTCCCTTAACTCGACGGAGAAAGTCATGCTTACAAACACACACACACTCTCTCTTGCACAATAGTACAGTCAATCTTCCTCATGCCGTTATCATTCATTATATTATGAAGGCTCCTTTGTACTCCTTCATTCCATCCTATTTTAAAATTTTCCGTTCACTTTCTCCAAGCTATCCTTACATCGGTAGTATTCAATTTCTTCATTTGATTTATAGTTTCATGTTATTGTCCTCTGTTTAGACTCAACAAAGGATGGAAGATCGGATTGCTCTCTAGGTTTATAATTTAAAATATGGGAGTAACGCAATTTTTAATTTATCAATCACATTTTTTAGACACGAGTAAAGTTTACCTTCTTACTGACGTGTTACATTATATTGTAGTATATAATAACAAAATCCTGCCATGTTATTGTAAAAGAATAGAGAACTTGAGAAAAGGTATATTATGAATTTTTAAGAACTTTCCATTCCAGAGTTCCCATTTTTCTGAATACGCGAAGTTTCAGCATTGAGCCTTTCACCGAATTCTATCTGAGCCTGTCATTGAATTCTATCTGAGCCTTTCTCCGAATTATATGCATAGATAATACTTGAGATGTGTCTGTATGAGTCAGGTGTAAATGAATGTGATGAAACCTGACACGATGAAAGGCACGAATTCATGTGCTCCATACAGGTGTCTTCATTGCTAGGTTTTTATAAGCTTCATCATCTCATTCACTATTCACATGTTCCATGCTCCATTATTAGCACATTTGCTAACAATAATGAGCTACCACTACGATATGCATTGAAGAGGCTGAATTGATAGCACGATTTTCAATACAGAAAACACGTGAAAACAAAAACAGTGTATTTTGATGAGGTAATACATTGTCATCATGCAGGGAAGTAAGGGAGGTGAAGTAATTGAAAAGAGAAGCATATAAACTCTTCTTTGAGTTAGGCGGCTTCCGAAAGAAATTGGCATGATTAAATGATTTGTCTCAGTATCAATGTCAATACGCGCAGTATCAATATAAGAATCGCAATATTATGCAACACTATTATTGTTATACCCTAACCCTTCTATACCTGCAATCCACAGCGCCGAAAAGGAAAATCGTAAGAAAAAGAAAGTAGCACTTGCATAATCTGAATTCTTTAAATTTTAGATTCGATAGTCGATCATGGAATGGGTGATTCTCAATCCTTCTAGTATACATGAAGCCTACGGACTTCTTGGATACACTGATCCTGATGGAGACTACCATGTCAAACGGGAAAGCTGTGGAGGTAAACATTTTAACACTTGTCACCGAATTTGCATTGTAGTTTTTTTATCGTCTACGTTGCATTAAGAACAGAGAAAGAGGATGTAATGCGCCTTGATACATACGATAAGTCTGAATCTTTGGATCAAAAGAGTGCTGTTTCAGTAATTGTACTTTTGCAGTTAAAAATATTATACAGTAAACTTCAAGCGTGAATTAGAAAGGGATTCCTTTCCATCGTAAATGTGAAACGGTTTTCTGTGTAACGAACCGTTACTATATAGTTCAACTTCATTTCTGCTGGTTATTTTGTATTCCTTATGATATTCATTTGACGATCGACTGGATTAATTTCTACTTTTTTGTTTCTTTTCATCGCAATTTTCAAGAGTTCATGTCTGCTCCTCGTTCATCAGAAAGCTCTAGCACTTATCTGCGATGCTACTCCATGAGCTCCCTCAAAACCTTACAGCATAATTTTTAATACAGATGCTCTGGATGAATTGCTAACAAAACTAGTTTCCGATGGTCCGTCTCTCAGAACTCGCAGAAGCTTAGGTCAATCGCAAGTCATAAGCAAAGACTTGATTCCTTTCCTTACCTCTGCTTCCAACGAGCATCCGAAGGCAGTTCCGAAAGTCATCAAGGTTCTATCCTTCCTAACCTCGCCAATAGAATGTCTCATTCCAAATGAATTCGTGACAACCGAAGAAGGACAACAAGTTGTGTTTGAAGTAGAGTCATTACTTCGCACTGTAAAAGTTGCATTTTCCGAGTTTAAAGTTACAAAAGCTGTTGTGGAGTATTTAAAGAAAGCGACTAGCAAGGTAAGTCATTGATAGATTCTGGATCTCTCTCGGAAAAGCTTTCTACTAAAACGCTCTTGTGCAAACAATCAGGTTGACCCTCTTACACCTGAAGAATGTCTGGGAGTGTCAGATGGCTTACTTCTCCTACGAAACATTCTTCACATTCCTCATCAGGAGCCTGGAACTCAACATCAGATCCTATGGAATCTCTTTGCTCACAGCATCGACAAAATCCTTTTACATTTGATGACGTGCGAGCAGAAGAACTTGTGGGGAATCGCATTAGTCCAGTTGATAGCTCTCATATACAAAGGTACGTACTAGGGAGTTTGACACGAATTCGTTAAAAACATTGAAGTTAATAGATTATGCTGTAGTGCATTAAATAAAATCCGAACTATGGAATTTTTAGACCAACATGTAGCAAACCTTCAAAAATTGCTTAACCTATGGCTTGAGAATTCGATGTCAGAAAGTTCGGAAGACAACGAGTCTAATACTTCACCTCCAGATCATTCATCGTCTCCCACTTTGACGTCCGACCCAACTTCTGACTCATCAGACAACGGAGGAGTGTCCAACAATGTGAAGGTTGAGAATTCAAATGTTTCAACAGAACTGGAGGATGCAGAGAAGGAAATGTCTAAACTTCACACGACGAAAATGGCACCCCCAACCATGACTTTAAGTTCCATGAAGATATCAAACTCAAGCCAGAGTGAGGCAAATGTGTCAGGAGCTAGAAACTGTGGAACAACCTCGTGTGCAAGTAAGGAGAAGGATTCCCTTGTCCCACAAAACACACCGAGATTTTATACAAAAGGCAAGTCGAAGAATAAGGGAAAAGGTGACAAGAACAGGGACAAGATGAGTGACGTGGATTCAGGAGTGTCGAGCTCACACTTTTCCACCGAAAAGATGAATGTAAGTTCAGAATTGCTTTTTTGTGAACATATTACGTAATGAATTTGTAATGAAATACAATCCAAACTCCGATCGTCTCATGGTTGGAATAGTCCCAAGCTGGTTAATTCTATCTTCTAGTTGAGTTATATAAGAATTTTTGTCGCACTCTTGGGGATAATTTTACCAAGTCAGTTAGAATTTCAACCAGTAAATACTAAATTAAGTCAGAAAAGGATTAGCATAAGAAACTGGAGTTGGTAGGATCCGATTACAAAACTAGAAGATGGAATTAGCTATGTCTAGGACATCTAGAAATTGATAATGATTGGCGGAATTTTCACAAAGTCTCTAAGAAACCTTCGTTATCCCCACCCATTTGTTAAGTCAATGGGAGACGACATCGAAGAATCGAAATACGGGCGAGCTCATGGATCAACTACAGTTACCAGTCCTTCTTCAGAGAAAGCACACAACAGTAACTGCTATAATCAGCAGCAGGAATGCAACTCCACTTCAAGCAATGACGATGATGCTCAACAGCAAAAATCCAAATCCTTGTTATCAAATGGGAACAGCAAGCGTCCTAACAAACTGCCTACTCATCAGGTTAACTTGACTCAGCTGAGGAGCAACTCCATTCTGAGTGTCCAGGACAAACGGGAAATGAAACGAAAGAAGCTTCACAAGAGGTCCAAGCGAATAAAGTGAGTTAATTTCCGGTTCCGGAGAAATCTCAACTTTCCCCTGTCTGAAAATTATGAAATACAATTGTGTTTCCAGAACAAGCATGAAAGCTCTGGTTCATCACAACCCAACGGAAGACGATATCTCTCATGTTCTAAGGGAATTCACCGTAGACTTTCTTCTGAAAGGATACGGTTCTTTGGTGGCTGTCCTCCAGGAGCAATTAAGTCTCAATGCTTCGCTGCAAATGGACAAGTCTCACTTCTTATGGCTCATCACGTACTTCTTAAAGTTTGCGTCCCAAATGGAACTGGACCTGGACCACATCAGTCCAGTTTTATCCAACAAGATTCTATCGTACCTGACGTATGAAGGAGTAGCAATGTGTGAGAATCTTGCCATGTGCAAAGACGATTTAAAACCCCACTTACGAAGGATGCATTTAGTAGTTACGGCTTTACGAGAATTCGTTCAAGCTGTTGAGATCTACAGCAAACTACCGTCATGCTCGAGAGAAGATAAACAACATATTCAAATGCTGCAAAGTAATCAATAGCTCATTAATTTAATTTTTGCTATAATGATTCCTGAGCTTACTTAATTAATACTTTCTGTTTACAGATCAAATGCTAGGAGAAGTGGAATTACGCTACTTGTTCCTAATTCTCATAAGATACTTCAAGCCTGGAGTTCAGTCAAAACAGTACCTACAAGACTTGGTTATCACAAACCATGTTTTTCTTCTTCTTTTAGAAAAAATATCGTCGAGTGTGGACTACAAAGGAGATTTTAGAATGTTTGAGTTTGTAAAGGAATTTTCTTCCCCTCTCATAATGCAACAATATGGACATCTTCTCGAAGACTTCAAGGACAACGGAGAGTTCGTGAATGACTGCGTCTTCACAATGATGGTAACTTTAACTCGCAATACCCAATAAATAATAAATATAATGAATTTGGAATAACGTGCAATAACAATAAAAATAATTGTTTGTTAGCATCACATTTCTGGAGACATTCATTGCCCAGAGTCCCTTTACCAGCCCTCGATCCTGAAGACATTTTCCAGCATTTGGGAAGTGGAGTTCGAAATTCGAGATGTGGGTCTTTCCTCGCTATACACTAATGATATAAGAAAGACGTTTTCTTTGATTGAACTCTTCTTGGCTAATTGTAGGATTGGGCAGATCTTATTGAATACGTTATTCAAAGATTTATGAAAGCTACCAATGAAGAGAAGCGACAGATATTCAAGTCTGGAACGAGCAATGTCTCCGACGATGTTGGGTAAGTGTTTGTGTGTGTGTGTAGTGTAATATTTCTGAAAGGTAGTTTTGATCATTAAGGTATTTTTCTTAGATGGTCTAAAGAGGATTTTAACAACCTGTACTGGTTCTACTCGAAATGCTCCACGTCAACTGATCCTATTGCTAAAATCTTAGAGCTGTATGGCGATGCTTCAGGAAAAACTAGAGAATCGGTAATAGGCTGTACATTGACTTGCTTTAGCTGCATATTATTTATGTCTCTTTTTGCCCCTCTAAATGTTCTATTTCTATTATTATAGATCCTCAACCAATTACTCCATCAAAGGATTATCGGTTATAACCAGTTTCTACGATACCTTGCTTCGGAACGACTGGAAACCAGCGATGGAGCTGCAACAGACGGATGCAGTAGCACCAGCAGCAGTCATGCTACTGCCGGCTCAAGTTGTTATTCCGTACCTACTTCAAGAGATGAAGTGAATCCGTCGCCAATTAATGACAGTTGTGTGTTAGACTCAATAGAATACTGCAACACAGATCCATATCCATTCACCAAGGATGGCACGATTCCCCCTGAAGAGCTATTTTCTCTACCTGAAGAAGACCCTTTCACTGATAACATGAACAACAACCAAGACAAAGCAGAGATGAGACGAAATAGCTCGTACGAAGGCTTGTCTAATGCTCACATGGGAGCTGTCCACGAAGCACCAATTCCAATGGATGTGTCAAACATAGAAATCGCTGTTAGTGAGCTAGTAAATCAGATTTCAACCGAAGGCCACGACCTTAGTTGGCTACAGACACAAGTCCTTGAAGCGTGTAATGTTAAGTTCAGAATTGAAAGGAAACAGCAGAAAGAAAAGCGAGCGAAGGCAATTGGAGATGAAATAGTGGATAATCGTGGAAAGGACGAATTCGAAGAGGATTTTGAAGGCGTGGGACCAATCCCGTACCATTATTCTTGTAAGTTTGGTGTTCTTCAACTGCAATCTGTAATTCAATGGAATTACAGGGTTTTGCCCGTGAATCAATTAAAAACAGTCTATGTAATTAATTTTCTCGTGTTAACAGTGTTGGGACAGTCTATTCCTATCGTTCCCTGGACACACTGGCAGGAAATCCTTCTCATGTCACCACCATATCTTTTACTCCTTCATAAACTGGGGTTCCACATGTCTGATGACGTTGAGAAGTTATTTCCTCGTATTCCTAACTTTTGGACACCCGATATTCTTCTAACCGTAGCAGAAAAATTCGGACCTCTTCCGTCCAAAGATAAAATGAAATTCGACCCTGCTGAAGTTGTTCAGTTGATGGAAACAACTGGAAGTGAGCTTGATGAGATTTCTTCAAAAATGCTCAATCCAAATATGACTGTCATAACCGCTTGTGGAGGAGATACAATCACCAGTAGCTCTACTGGTGAGCCTACTTTCAGAATGCCAACAATGGGTATTGGAAGTATGTCGCCACACACTTCCTACGGGTTTGGATCTGCCACTCACTCTGTTAACTGGATGACTCTCGTTCATAAATCAAAACAGCTTATTGAACGGCATAGGTAATAATAATAGTAGCTTGCTTTCCTGTAACTGAAGTTAGTTGACAGTTATTGACAAATCTGTGTTTTGCTCTACAGTGAACCTGTCTGCAGCTCTTCGAGCTCTTCATCAGATGAAGAGGAAGAACAAATGGATGACTGGGCAAGTCATAAAGCTCTTCCGTCTATTGATCACTCCGAAGAAGTCACCATGATGTCGCAAGAAAGCGGTCAAGATGACGATGACGGGGACAATGAAAATGAAGAAGCAAGCCCAGTTACTGTAGAGAGTGTCAGCTAGATGATTAATCTCCGAAAAGTTGTTTTTCACGTACTTTTGTGTTCCGTACATTGCTGTTTTTTGTTGTTTTTCTGTACATTGATTTTAAGGATTCAGATAGTTGTGTCAAAACAATATTAACTAGATACACGTTACATTCTTTATGCTTACTACAGAATATTTTTTGGTCCAACATTTACTTCGGGAGTTTTGGCAAATATTGGACTGTGTGTCTCCTGCTGCACTTTATAATTTAGATCAAGAAGCACAATTTGAATGAAGAGTTCCTTTATTTAATGCGCAGGGCGCATTGCTCCAAGCTATTTTATGATTTTCGTACTGAGTAAGATCTTATCTATTCATGAATGTACAAATGAACTCTTCAATGGAAGTCTGATCTCACGATCAGGGATATGTCGTATTGATGTGCTTATCTTTTCATTAAACTGAATTCATGCCTAAAATGCATTGAAAGTATACAGTATCGTGCATTCAAAGTGAAGATCGATTCTCTTTCTGAATCACGTAATTTTTTGCTGCCAAATGATTCAGTATGATAAGAATGACTAGAATATTTAACACGGATTTAACTTGTATTTAACCTTATTTGTGTAAAACAGGGAAGTAAAAGCGAATGTGGATGGTAGACTCCATCCCTTAACATAATAGATCATAAATACCTTTTTTATTGCTACAAAATTATGGTCCTTTCCATTTCCCATGTACGAGATACATTTTCCATTGAATTTTTCTTTAAAAGTTGAATTGTTTAAAAAAAACAAGTGTTGGGTTGTACCTCAATGATACTGCAATATAATATTGTATCTAAATAAAATTTTTAATCTACGTGACGGATAAAACCAAATTTTTCACTTATTTGAATTAAAACACAAATATCGACCAATAAGTACTAACTATTTCCAACCAGCGAGTGAACGATTATGAAACAAATGTGATAGATCTTCAACTGATTAAATAAATTGGTTAAAGTTATGTGCGTATTGATGAATTTGCATTCGACTACGAATGTGATATTGTGTAAAAAACAAATAATATTTCTAAGAAAAGTACTTTTAATCTGTTTGGTAATTTGACAATAGTATGCTTGTAGATTTCGATTCAGCTTAAAAAACAAATTAAGATCTAATTGATCCCAGTTTAATAGTGACACAACGCTTTATTACTTCTGACTTGTATGCAGAATTATTTAGACTTCGTCTTTGTAAATAAAAATTCTTCAAATATCTACAATATGCGTCCACATATTTTTATTTTTTCCGTACCACGTGTACTTCAATTTATTTGGTTTAGTTGTACTGTTAAAATGAAATACGTCATTGAAAGTCAACAACCAATGTCAAGACCGTCCACCTGACTGTAGAATATAATATTTAGGTCAACAAATAATGCACTTTTTGAACCTATAATACAACTTACCAGTAAGTAAGGCTTGCAGTGCAGAAAGCACAATAACCTGGTTTGCAAATTTAATCGGCTTTAAGTTTAAAATGAGCCTGTAGAATGGTTATGGATAAATTATTTTAATTTTATGAGTCTAAGAGTCTAAGCATAGTATTACTGCCCACCCCAAAGGCTAAAATTTATCTAGATTTCTCTTCCTGCAACTTCCTATATGACCAACTTATTTCTACATGTCCGACAAAGAATCGACAGAGAAATCTGTAGCATTTAATCTTTCAGTTTTTAGTATTCTGCTCCCTGCAGTTCAACATCTGAGTCAACTGAACGATGTCAAAATACCAAAATTCGTTTACTACCCCGTTGAGTCAGCAAATACGAAAGATAATTTTATTCACCAATTTCCCTTACCACATACAGAGTTTAAAACTAACAAAAAGCAAGGCTGTGGACGATTCACTTTCAGTGAAAGTCAAGCTAATCACCAATATTATACTAACTCCACATAGCTCATTCAAAAATTCAAACAAACAGTTTTCCGTCTAAACAATAATGACTTTAATTCATCGGCAAGTCATTTTCTCACTAATAGTTTTAATTTGTACCACAAGCATCGAAGTGTTTGGAAGGACTACAAAAAATAATAATTCTTCACAAGTAGAATCAAGAAGTTATGGTGGAACAGCTAAGTTTCAAGATGCTGGCTGGAAAGTTTGGGATGCACCTCAGGATCAGATCGCAATTGAGGCAGAAAGGAAACCGGAGATATTAACAAATGGACTTAGGGCAGCTAAGCAGCAATTGAACCGTGGAAGAAACTCCACTGGTCAGACTTCTTACAACTTCCCTCAAGAAAAGATAGCTCATAACGGTGAAAGCAATGTAAGTAAAACTCTTTACATGTCATATTTGAAGATGTTCAATTCATGTGTTTGACTGGGCTTCGTCTAAAGGGAATGAAACGGCAAGGTTGCAACGCCAATCTCCAAGTATCGATTCTTCCTATCGTACTATCGATCTTAGCTGTGGTGGCTGGGATTGTTGGAGTATTCTTATTGTGGATTATTGCGAAGTCTTTCTTCTCAGTCGGAAATGCGGTTGGGGGTTCAAGGTAGCTGATTATTTACAAAAATTCAAAGATGAGTAAATGAGATGTTTTAAATTATTAATCAAATAGCGGTGGTCACTTCGGTACTGGAAACGCTCAAAATGTGGGAAGTGGATGGAGTCAACAGCGACAAGATCTGTTTGGTTTCGCCAGAAGTCTTAAAAACGTCGATTTTGATCAGCTAACACAGCTCGTTTCGCAAGCAGTGGAAACATATCGCAGTATTTTTGAGACGAAACCCAAAAAGTCTTAGGGAAATACTGACGCATAATTATAAGGTTTCCGTGCTTAATACAGTTTACATGGGCATTAAGAAATCTAATTTTATGTATAAAATGATATCGTGTCTCTATCTTCGTAAATATTTAAGTTATTACATTAAAATTACGATTCTAACTGAAATGTTAACTTGTTACACATAAATTAAGAACACAATGAATGATGGTATGGTACATCACCTATAAATATTCATAAATAAATCCTTCCATTTGTAAACTACACATCACTCGACTCATTCACAAATACTCATTCACACATATGGTAATTTGGAATTTCTGTCGTGTGCACTTAATCTCAGTTAAGGACTATCTGAAGCATTTAATGAAGACATTATTCTCACTTGCACTCCCGGAAAGCCTGTGATGAAGAAAGGTATGTAGCTGCATTAGTCTGCAGTCTCTGCAGGTAAGCATGATTACTTGGCAAGACAGTTTTAATGTCAATTTAAATTTAAATCTGTAAATTATTCTAATGGGAACAAACGCATTAAGAACAACTTTCCAAGAAGACACGACCAAAAGTCACTGGGACAGTGTCATTCAGACTTCGTGTGGATTCGTGGCACCGAAAACGACTCATTCATTTCACACAATGAATACCAAAAAGCGACGATAGCGCTTCTTCACTTTCTATTGGTTACTTTCTCTAGCTGCAAGTAAATGTCATTTACTTCCACAACCAAGAAGTTCTTAGGTTCTTTTTAGTTCAGAAGCATAAAAGAAATACGCAAAAATACATTTGTTCCATTGTTCTTTGAGCGTTTTAAAAGACAATCATGAATCGGTTGGATTCATTAAGTCTCTCTATACCCCACAGCAATATGCTTTCTCTAGTGACTTTGTGTTTCATTTCATTACAATATCGTGAGTGTGCCAGTGTACCATTTCGTTCAGATAATGCAACTTCATCGGAAGAAGAACAGCAGCATGACACTGAATTTCCAAAAGCAAGTGGAACGCAGCGTAATTTGTATCCGATGATGAATAGCAATCCTCCTTTTATTCCTGGGCACCCCAATTTTCACAATGGAATGATGTTTCCAAGTTCTAACCACGGGTTCCTCAACCCTTTAATCACTCCTACCGCAACAAGCTTTGGCACGTCAACGCCAACAAATATCAAGAAAGACAAGCGCGGAGGAAAGAAAGCCAAAGTTTCTGAGAAGAAATTGTACGACAGTTTGGAAACAGAAAGTGACAGAGATGAAAACCACACAACACTTAAGAAGCAGTTGAACAAGGATTCAGCAGTTACTTCTGCGAATTCAGACGAAGAAACTAACGTAGCGCTACTCGATCCCAAAAGTAAAACGGATGATGGAGATGGCAGAAGTTGTCCGGTAAAATATTCCTCGTGAACTTTCTTTTTCATTACGAGGTAAATTGTTCGACTTAACTTTTTTATTTCGAAACAGGCATGTGGAGGAAGCGACTGCAGTGCAAACAGCAATATTTCAGGTTTACCTGTGATTCAAATAATTGCAGCGATTAAAGCTGGTTTGATTTGGGCAGCTATTTTCCTATTCATCTATAAGAATTTCGTGACAACTCACTCGGCTGGAGAAAGTCATGGAGGAGGGTGCGAATGAATATACGATTTTAAAATGTGAACGGTTTTGTGCAATTCAAATACGGTTTACTTGGTGTAGATACGGATATGGACCATCACCAATGCCAGTTTACGGACCTCCGCCTGCCCCCTCATACGGACCACCTCCTGCACATTCATATGGACCACCCCCTGCCCCCTCATATGGACCACCCCCTGCACCGTCTTACGGACCACCTCCAGCTCCATCATACGGACCACCCCCAGCTCCATCATACGGACCACCCCCAGCTCCATCATATGGACCACCCCCTGAACCATCGTACGGTCCACCACCAGATACATCGTATGGAGTAGTTCAGCAATCTTCAGGAGGATGGTCATCACGAAGAAAGCGATCCAGCTCAAGATCAACTAGATCAAGTACTACCGATTCCATCGCAGACATGGTATTAAGCGCGTTAAGTACATTAGCAAAAGCTTACGAAGATGGCTAAAATGAAGTCTACAATCACACGTATTTATTTTGTAATTTATTTTGTGTCTGCAATAAACTGGTACTCTAATTTATTCTAAAAAGTTTATCTCCTTTCCCTATTTTTGCACATACGAAAATCAAAATGAGCATTCATATAGTATTATAACTTACGCAGGAAAGCGAGCTTAATAAGTTCTTAAATGTGATGGCTCATTATAGCACATAATGGTTTTCACATAGAACATAGGTTAACGAATTAAAGACCGTAAGCCAGTGAAGCTGAGTTGCACTTACAGGTGTGCTCTAGCTACGCATTAATTCTAATTCAAAACTTAAAGAGTGACACAGTTCCATACAAAAACTCTAGATTTTTCCTTGCTTGAACATAACGGTGAATCGATATAATTATTCATGTTTGCTAACCTTCAGTTCTTTCATGTCATGATTCATAACACAGTCAGTAATGTTCTAACTATTTAATAACTAACTTACTTATGCGAACTACCTTATTTGCCGGTTTACTACCGCTATATTTTCTAGTGCACACAGATCATTTCACTTTAAATCTTGGCAAAATGAGGACCACAAGAGTTGTCTCTCTTCTTTTTTCTTTGTGCCAGTTTCTACTATTTCTTAAATTCATAGAAATGGTTAGAGGAGAGCCTATATCATTACCTGACAGTGCTACCAACGACGGTTCCAATAATTTTAGAGAACAGAGACATTTTTTCGTAGCTCCAAGAGTTAAAGAAAGAAAGTTCAAGCCATGGCTTTCTTCTACGTCAACGCCGAATCCCAAAAACAGTACTCAGGAGGAGGATTCCTACGTCGTTGAAGATGGAACTATAAGTTACAATCGGACCGAATATAATGGTACAGATCTAAGCGACCGAAATGGCTTGACAGAAGACAGTCTGAGTAACAACACGTCTAGTGAATCTTCTTCAGGACGATTATGCCCGGTGAGATTCTTTTTCTGGAAGTTCTGTCCCTTAGACATGCCTTTCGTGAGACTTCTCTTCCCGAAGGAGATGATTGATGCCCATCTTAAGAACGATAGCTAATTATCATAAAAGTGCTATTATAAACTATCCACTACTACAAAACTTCTACCTCAACCAAGACATAACGGGACTAAAGATATTGGTAAGGGACCTTAATTTGACTCGACTGACTTTAACTTAGGGTAAATTTTACTGTAGTAATTAAGCATCAAATATCATCAGTAATTTCCTTTGGTTTAAACCATAATAATCAAGATTTTGTTTGTTTATCCCCACAGGGATGTGAAGGTGGAACCTGTGGTGCCGCAACCACTTCTTCGTACAGATTTCCAGGAATTCCGTTAATTATTGCTTTTGCAGTTGGAGTCATTTGGTTCTTTGTGTTTCTATTTTTGTTCTACTTTCTGATTGATCCCCCAAAAGCTAAACCTGTTGGCTATCCTCCTTCATCGTAAGTGCAACGTACACCAATCGATGTCCAGTTACACTAGAAAATTTTATTTTTATTATCACAGAGGCTACGGGTATGGAGCAAGTGTTGGTCATGATGGATGGGCTCAATCTCAGAGTTCTTCACACGGCGGATCTGGTGGCATAAGCTCCCTCCTTAGTCTATTCACTGGAGATCAAAGATCTTTAAACTATGTTAACTCACTGACTGACCATGTTCTAAATGCCCTTACTACTTTTGCAAAAAACTATCTCCAATCAACTTAACCACTGCTTCCCCAATATCACACTCTTATTAAGCCGAACAACGTGAACTCAATAATGTCCCGAATTATTTATTTAAGTTACAAATGTCCACAAATAAAATAAAATAAGTTACATAAACTGTACTTGTCAGATCAGGTCCTTCATTTTCACCTGCCGTCTTACCGCGTTACTGTACCCTTCCTTAAATCGGTAGTATATTCCGCTGGACCGCCCTGCGAATTTCAACAGTAAAGCAGTTAATAAGTAGACCAATGTTTTAACTGCGAACGTTCATAAACATTAAATGTCAATTACTTTGTAGGGCAAGCATTTCTTGAGTACTTTCTACGGTAGGCGCAATCGGCCGACCGAAAAAATCTTTAGCCATAGTAGGAGGACCAATCTACAAGAAACAAATAAATTCAGTCAATTCTAGTTCTAGCCTGTGAAAAAAAAATTATGAAAATAAGTCAACTCATTCTACCATATGTGGTTTGGGTGTCAAAGTAGTTACAACTGATGATTTCTTCTCTACTACATGAGGAACTTTGAAATTGGCATCAGGCAAGTTGGAGGCAGTTTTAGCAGTTGATGTACTCTCTTGGTTATCCTTACGACTGGATGACTCAACATTTGTGTTAAAATCACTCAGTCTTAACTTTTCCATTTCAATCTCTCGGGCTACTAATTGCATTACAGCGTACGGAAATGACGTTTTACTTGCAACTTGTTCGTGAAACTTATATTTTATAAGGTCTTGTATGTTTCTGTAAAAGAGCCAATACAGTTAATGATGAATTCGTTTCCACCCTTAATACGCTATTGAATTAGCATACGGTTCAAGCACGAAGTTATATGATCCAGTTTCATTATCCTTCATCTGCGTGTAACTCAAATTGTACGCAATCATAACTTCGACTATATTCTTCAATGTTTCTCGTTCAGCTTTAGACCACAATTGGGTTGGGACCTGACACAATATTATATAAGACAGATTGATCAAGTACAGTAAAATAAGCGTAAAGCAAATTCAAATCACTTACAGGTCGAATTGTAGTCGGTTGAATGATAGGCAACAGAAAAGGATATACATCAGTTACCAGAGATGGTTGATTAGAATACCTTCCGACGCTTGGAGATACATCGCTACATTGACCCTTTAAGATGTTTTGACAGTGTTGAGTACGTAGATACCTCTGTTAAAACAGACACATTTAACTAATGACACCTTTGTCCTACTTTAGATAAATTATTCAGTTACGTACATCATTTGACGGATTGTTGATCTTCACCCACCCACGTTGAGCGAAAAGAAAATGACTCTGAACAAAGTATAATGGTAAATACCCCATCAAAACATAATTTTGATGGCTGTCAATTGAATTTTTGATGTCCTCGAACCAGGTCGACCAACTTAGGCCATCTAAGACCTAGGAGGAAATTGTGTCTCAAGTTATTTCAATGTTGTAGCGTAGTTTAGTAAAGTTTAATAACGATTGAGGCACTTACCGACTGCAAGTAACTATCAGATGTCTTCATCCTCAAATAATTTTCAAACACTCCACTTTGCAGCTTTTCATATTCACCGTAATTCTGGGCAACTCTCAAGACTGACCTGAACCGAACATCAGGCTTCGTTGGATCCTCAATCGCATGATATTTTTTACTATATTCCAAATAAAATTAATGGGAAGAATTTATAGATCCGCTACTTTGGATGTAAAAGATGGGCAAAACATATTAATCTCATACACACCAGTTTGGGATTGTGAAGACATCCTGCCATACTGCAAAGAGTCCCTTAGATTTATCCTTCATTCCAATTTGAGCAAATAAAGCATCCTTATTAGTGCATTTTTTCTTCTTTAAAAATTGAAGCGTTGACAAGCACGAACGGATGTCAGATTCAGATTTGTCAACAAGACTAACAATCGTTCCATTGTCTAAATTTAGTTTTTCTTTGATCGAAATATCATGTAGTCGATCAGCAAGACTGAAATCAGACAGAAAAAACGTGAAAACATTTATATTAGTTATTTATTAAAGCAGACTGAAATGGTGGATAGATAGACCCAAACAATTAGTCTGGGATGCAAATGAACTGCTTTTTGTTTTACACACCTCGAGGGAGTCACGGGAGGAAATTGAAGAACCATCGCATGTTTCTTTAAGAGCTTCAGTGATGGAGCATACAAATCATTGCATATACAAATGATAGGACGTCGCAAAGTTTTCTTGGCTTTCTTTTTTCCTGTCTCAGTTGCACTTCCACTAATCAGGTCAACTAGTACTTGCACAGTAGCCTGAAACCGGCAAAAATTGGAGTAGTGAAGAAATAAAGAGAACTCAATATCATAGTATCAAGCGAGTAGTATAAGCGTACCGCAGGTGCACCATCAATCTCATCAATCACCAAGCAGTTCGGTTTGCCGTCTTGAAAGATTTCTGACTTCGATTGAGTAACGTCGTCAATGAACTTTTTAAATATATCTACGGATCGGTCATCACTGGCATTCATTTCCCGAACATTGTAGCCTGAAACAGTTGGAAACTAAGCATAAAACCTGGCATAATATATACTACTTCTCAATAGTGAGAGGTTTCATAAGAGGATAATAATGTCTTTTACAGATTTACAATTTACCTGCATGCTTTCCAATAATGTGGGCACATGTAGTTTTCCCAAGCCCTGTAGAAAGCAAATTAGCGTTGAAAGACTATAAAGTAAAAACGCAACTACTTGATTATTACCAGGAGGTCCATGTAAAAGAGCAACCTTCATCTTAGGTCTGTTAGTTTCATCATATTCCTCCTCAACCTCAAGTGTCGCCTGCTTCAAATGAAACTTCCCCTTTTTCAGTTTTTCTGCTTTCTCCTTTTCCTTTGCATCTATAAAATTACATCATGTAAGATGCTAGTAAAATGAAAGTAACAAGAAGAATTCAAATAAAAATTACTCACCAAGGCCGGCATATTTTTCCTTTGTAGCTTTAAACTTAGCTAGATAATCGTTTCCAAAAACAGTCTTATCCCACAACTTCAGCCAATGCAACAATGCTCGATTAATATTCTAATTTAATGAACACAACTATCAAAACATGTTTCTCTGTCCTGCTAAACTGATCCCATCAAAATTGAAAAATTATATTACCTCTTCACTGAGAAGATCAAAGTAAGACTTCGGTTTGTACTTTTCGACCCACAAGGCGTCATCCTCCCTCTTAGTCTCACCGTCTTCGATCTTCGTCCTGTCTCCAAGTAGTCCCTCAACAACATTTTCAGCTTCCACCACTTTTGCCAAGGTTCTGTGAAACTTGTCCTTCTGCAGAATTAAGAAAATAAACCTTTAAACATCAAGAAAACTCAATTTACTGCATACTGCATACACAATACTACACATTGCATGACTTACCAAAAGTCTAGCTTCCGCTTTCACTCGATCCCAATCAGCAATTAATGTTCTTTTTTGGCTTGTTTTCGTCTGCTCCTTGGATTTCGAATTAAGCAACTCTGCATCAGCAACGATGTCCTTCAGGTCAATTTCGTCCTTTGCAGCACCACCAAGTCGTTTTTCGTTAGCCAAGAGACGAAGGTAAACACGTTTACCACTCTCCAACTGAATCGGCATGTAGGGAATGTCTGGAATGTTGCGAAGGACCCTTCGGTACTTAATTTCAAGACTAGGAGGTCGATCCTCGCCTTCAGTCCTTCTTTTCTTCTGACGCTGTCCCCCAATATTCAAATCCTGCGGATCTGAGTAATTATGAAGCAAAAGTTGAAAATTAATTGAGCGTATTTACTATAATAAATTAAATACTACGTTTCCTTGATTACTTACCAACATCCGAACGTCGTTTGCCACTCCCGATGTTAACTAAGTCCTCTCCACTGTCTAAGTTCATCTGTAAAACCATCTTTGCGTGGTGACCTTTAAAAAGCAAGACAGATTTCGAAATCTTTAGCTGAGAAGAATGGAAATGTCTGAAATATGAAAATACTTTCAGGTTCCTATTGTCAGTCCCGCGTGAGAATTCACATCCCGCGGATTCATTTCACCACTCTGCAGCCAATGAATGTAAACATCAAATTCCTTTGTTCATGCTTTTCGATTCCGTTCTATTATAGTTCATCCGCAGTAATAATAGCGTTTAGAATTAGATTGTTGCTGGATTTGATTCAACCATATTTATGTTTAAAAGCAAGAAAGAATGTAACAATTACGGTTTGAAAGCACAATTAAATCAAACCATTAATGATTATTTCATACGAAATCTTGTTTCTTAGAGGAGGAATAAGAAGGTTTTAGAAGATAGAAGCTGAACATTAATGGATGAAGACTGATATTTTATGCAGTTTTGAAACTCGTAGTTTGTGAGTATCTAATTGTATCTAGTTGGCTTTTCTGCACTCTCGTTGCATGAAGCGAAAAAGAGATATTTATGAGTATGACCTACTTTAAAATGACGTGTGTCTGTGTCCTGTGTACCAACTTACTTCTTATTGACATCAGTCAACCTGACTTCCCAGACCTCAGCACAGGTTGCACGGTGATTCTTGTGGTGTGTCATAGTCATTGTAATTTGTAATTCCTTCAACTTAATACTTAATCCATAATTAATTCAAGAACTATTATTATTTCTAGGGCTGGGTATTATAGTGGTTAGCTCATGGAGAAATTGTAAACGAATTGGCGAACGAGTAATTTTTTAGTACTGACTCCCATGGACAATTTCATAATCTTAAGCAATCAAGTTTTAGAGGATGTGAAGATGTGATACGGGGTTTTGAAAGTAGCTAAACGGTTTGCAGACTTGTGAAAGAGTTGGGACTTTAGATACATTTTAGAGCAACGATGTTGGAGAAAGGAGGCATTGGGATGCAATTATCAGGGAGGACTTATCCGTTGATGAACAAAACTGCATTACTGCACTTGACTCCGGGGGACTTTGTCAAACCTGTAAGATCTTCTACGCAGCATATTGGAAAAGTGATTAAATTAAACTATTGTAAGTAATTTGTAACTCAAACTGTTATAGGGGGAGTTTGGTGTTCAACAATCAACCTTACCATTCTTCCAAGTTTTGTTAAATGTAGCTGCATTTATTGTTTGGCTGATTGTATTCTTGTATTTCTGGAAGCTAATTTACTATCAAGTGGAGGACCCATATGCCACACCCTAGTAAGACACACTGAGCAATGAGCATTTCCAGATAGTTTATGTTTGGAATTATTCACCCATGAATATCTGTTATAGTGGGGACGCTCCACCGAATTACAAACGAAGATCATCTGAGGTTGACTCATTGTGGGAGAGAGTCTCAAGAGCAATAGAACGATTAAGTAAGTATACACAGGCTCACAACTAAATAAGTAAACTCACCACGAGAACTGTATTTATTACTATTTTAGTCCATAAAAAATTGTATGAAAAAAGTACAAAATATTGCGGTTTCTCCTATTCATTGATTGAATCATGTCATAAAATAAGTCATTAAGTTCTCTGATACAAAATTTCTCAAAATAGTTACAAAAATTATTTCCCAACATTGTTAGGCATCTGATTCGAATGATGACTCTGGAATTGGATGAACGTGCCTGGGAAAAGAGGGGATTTCTCCGCCGCCTCTGACAGGGTCTGTCTGTGGTGTTACAAACTTAACAGCTTTTAAAGACTGTTTAGCTTCTTTTAATAGTCGACCTTTGCAATCCAGTTCTTCTTGCATCGATCTCATTTTCGCAAGTAGAGCGTCATAGCTGGAACCTGTGTTCAGATTCACCTGATCTTCTCCACTTCTGGATGAGGATGCCCGAGGAGGCTGCTGAATGTTGGGAGTGGAACATTGTTCCCCTGTAAAACACATAAAGTAAAGAGTCTAACTATTAGTGGTTAAGCCCAATATAACAGTATATTGTTTGCTATTTCTTAATACCTAAGAAAGTTCTTAACTTCATCTCAGCACTTTGAGCTCGTTTTTCAGCATCCGTTAGTCTTGCCTGTAACACTTCCATCTTCGTGGAAGTATCTGCCAAACGCTTTTTAAGTTTTTCATTCTCATGTTCTAAACTTTGAACGGTATCCATCAGCGATTTCTTTTCATCCAACAAACTGTCCACTCCACTCTGTACGAGTAAAGTTTAGAATTTAGACAGAATTTGGATTCGATTGTATTATAGAAAGAAGTTTTGTGGCCTACTTTCAGACGGTCGTTAGATCCAGATGTACTTGCTGGTCTGGACTTCAAGCGCTTATTTTCTGTTTGCAACTTGTCTATAACTGTCTTTAGGGCGTTAATTGTTTTTTCCAATTCACTTAATGATTTCTGGCTACTTGATTTCCCAGTAGCACTTGAAGGTTGAACTAACGGGTTTTCTGCTTTCAGTGCATCGACAAGTCTGGAACGAACGCGCTTTTGTAAATCAAGATACAGAATACTATAATAATAATGTAATTAAGATTTAATTACCTCTGCAAATGCTGAACTCTATCGCGAAGCCGTGGAGTATCCAGTCGTAATTGCTCAATCTGCAAGTTCAGATGAAGATTGTCTTCTTCCAAACGACGGATTTCTTTCTGCAGTTGTGATTCCCTGACTGCCATACTCTCTATTTCTGTTACTGCTTGGTTATCTCCCTGTAAAAAAGCGACCGCTTTGACAAAATTCTATTTCCACAAAAGTAATCGAGCTAATACCTTGTGAGCAATTTGATATGCAGTCAGCTGTCTTTCTTGCGTTACAATCCGATCTTTCAACAACTTAACTTCCATCTTTAATTTCTCTGCTTCCTCTCGTCCTTCAAATTCTGTTTTCTCCACAAGTTCTTCCAAATCCTGAATTTTAATGTGAAGTTTCGCCATTTCACCCTGAGCGAGGATTTGAACTTGTTGAGACGACACAGACGATGAATCAGAAAGTCGATCTGCCATAGACAAGTTTCCTCGTAGACTTTGTTGCATCCGATTATTCAACTTGGCTTCTAAAACCATCTTCTCTTTCTCAAGCCGAGTGATGCTTATCACTCTACTTTGTAATGTGCGTTTGGTCTTGTCAGTTTCCAGTTCCAGTTCCTTAATACGGGACTCCAATTTCTCAACTTTCTTTTTCCAAGTCTTGCTTTCTTCCCAACGAGCGACCCCTTCTGCAGTCTGTGGGAATAAAATTAGATGATTCAAGTGTCTTTCATAATACACAACTCAGTAACGGATGTCATTTGCTGGTCACCTTCGTTCTTTTTCGCTCTTCATCATCTCTTCGAGCTTGGAACTCGCTCAACTCTTTTTCCAGCTTAGCTTTTTCATCTAATATATCCCTATGCTTGAGTTTCAATTCTTCTAATTCTGCAGACGCCCCAGTCTTGTAACTTATGGCTTTCGACTTACTGACTTTGACGTTTAATGCAGCAATCTGAAATCGTTAAAAGATAGCTTAATATAGCGTCTTTCAGGATTGGCATAGGTAGTCCTGAGTAATAACAAAATTGTAATTAATTACAGTTTTTGTGTGCTCTTTGATGGCTTCCTTTAAAGATTCTACTTCCTTGTCTTTTGCGTCAAGCTTTTCTTCTAAGAAACCTGTTTCTGAGTGTTTCAAAGAGTTCTGCAATGAATGAAAAGCTGTGTTAACTTGTGTTTAGTATTTTAGAATCTGTAGTGTCCGAAGGAATGCTTTGTTGTTTGCTTTTCATTACCCTGAGTTCATGTAGGCTCCTTACATATGCATCTATTTGCTTGTCCTTTTCCTCAAGTTCACTTCTTAGGACGTTCACAAGCTCTGTCATTGAGTCTCTGGCAGGTCCACCCGATTTTAGAACAGACACATGCTGCTGTGACTCTTCAAGCTTCTTATGCAGTTCTCTAAGTTCTAATCTTAAAGAATTCATCTCTTCCACACTTTCAGCATTTAATTGTTCACGAGCAGAATCAACTTCTTTAATTCTTGCTTCCGCCACACATCTCCACCGATGAGCTTCACTTCTTGCAGCAGTTAGCTGAGAGGCTGTATTGCTCATGGCGTGCTGAAGTTCATTTACTTCATCTTCCAGTTCATGAATCCTCGTGAGCTGATCTTTGATCGTTCCTTCCACAGTTGCTATATCTCTTACAGGTTGGCTAAGGGTTGACTTCATTCTACAAGTTTAGTGTACAAAGTTTACAGAGAGTTTAGAGTTTTACAAATCTGTCTTACCAAGATAAAGTATTACGAAAAGATAGTGTACCTCGTAAAGGACTGTTGCTGTTGGTGTATAGTCATCTGCAAGGCTTTCATCTCCTGAACATGTCGATCAGTAGCATTCGTCATTTCTGCCCGAACATCGGATAATAATTTACGGTACTGATTTAAACTGTCTTCTTTGCATCTCAGGCGCTCCTTCAATGAACCCACCGTCTCTCTTGCAACCTAAGTCACAAAAATAAAACCCTCCTTCACATTTGACTAATAAATCGTAAGATAAGCTAAGTAACAAAGTTACCACAAGGGCATCTTTAAGGTCTGCTTCCACAGAACTTCTTTGAGCCTCCTCCTTTTCTTGTTTTGACTTGAGAGCTATCATCTCATTTATGACCTCCTGTTTAGCTTTCAAAATCAACTCCAACTCAGCTACGTCAACTCTAAGCTGTGCTACAAGCTTCTGCAGATCTTCATTATCCTGCAACAAGTTCTTTGTCGGAGCTTCAGGGATAATAATTTCATCCGTTTGAACTTCACGTTCTTGAGTCAATTTCTTAGGAATTTCAACCGTTTGAACTTCGCTATCTTTATACAAAGGCTTTGGAGGAGTCTCAGGGATAATCTTGTCTGTTTGAACCTCACAGTCTAGACTCTCCTTTTGAGAAATTTCAGGAATTATTACTTCATCGGTTTGAACCTCTTGATCTTGGAAGTTCTTTTGAGGAAGAATCGTTTCCAAACTCAGAGAACTGGTAGCCAACAAAGGCATATGAGTTGAAGATATACTCTGTAGTGGAATCTCCGTGATAGCCTCGACTGAATTAGGGTTTAGGACGGACGTAAGTGATTCTTTGAGTTCTAAGGTGTTTTCCAAGCGGATCCGTCTTTCCTCCAGATCACTAGCTTTTGATGCAACCTGTACGCTATCGAGAACCTCACGAAGGTCATTTCTCAACGCTGAATTCTCTTCCAGTAAAGTCTCATACTTTTGTCTCCATTCATCTCCTTCCATTTCAACTTCTTCCGTCATACCGTTGACGACGGCTTCTCCTGAATCTGTAAGCTTTGTTGGCGTTGGTGTGGTAAGATGACTGCGATGATGATCTGCTCTCGATGAAGAGTCACGGTCACCATTAGGAATATTTAATTTTTCTGGACCATCACGATTGCTGTGGGGAGCCGGAAGTCCTTGACTTGCAAGTGCATCTAGCTCATTCACTTGTTTCTTTAATGAATAGTTCCTTGATTTTAACTGGATTATTTCTTCCTCCAGTTGCGAGACTTTCCGTCTTATTGCGTAAAGCTCATTCTTCCTATTCTTCGCGTATCTCTTGGCATCTTTGCTGATGTCTTCTTCTTCATCGATTCCAATTTTATCTCTCAGCATATCATTTTCATCGCGATAATCAGCAACTTGCATCTGAAGTACGTTGATGTCCTGAGTTAATGATTCTATTTGACTGTCTCTAACGCGAATTTGGTGTTTGAGATCTTTCAGTTCTGAAACGGCTTCAGGAAGGCCATACTCTCCGGACTCATATGCCCGCATTCTACAAATCAAAGACGTCAATTCTTTTGACTTTTCTTCTGCTTCTCTCTCTGAGGATTCCACTTGCTTACATTTACGTTCTAGCCTCTCCTCACATTTTTGTAATTTGAGTTGCAGGGATTTCACAACCTTTTCTATTCTCTCGGAGTCTTCACTGATGGTTACTTTAGATTGCATGTGTTCAATCACGCGAAGATTCGAGTCTATTTCTTCCGTGGCTTGTGAAAGTTGCTCATTAAGGAGAATTATGTGTTGTTCTCGATCCATCAGTTTCTAATTTAAGAACCAAAATTCGTATTAATCAAAATTCGAAAACAGTTGACATTTCAATTCACGCAAACCTTATTCAGCAGTTGAATTGTTGTCCTTTCTGAATCCATTAGCGTATTCGGCATCTGAGCCATCAACGCAGAGATTTTCATATTTAATCGTTCGATCTCTTCGTCTTTATCGAACATAATTTTCTAAAAAACGACAATTACAACCTCTTTGGTTTGCTATTCCTAAGTATTAAATTATATACTTATCACAGAAACTCTATGAGCTAGTTGGTACCTTCCATCCAGCAATCCGTTGATCGACAGCAGTGGTCAAGTTATCCATGTAGCGATTATGCCGTTCCTTGAAATCTTTAAGCTCTGTCTCCCGTATCATAACTATTGCATTTTCTTCTTCCAGCTGCCGAATTCTCTCGTCAGACTTTTGTATCTTTGATTTTAGATTGAAATGGTCGTGAGCCATTGACTCAATCTGCTTTGTGGCATCAGCGAGAGAGTTTTTGAGATTTGTTAGGTGACCTTGGAGTGCTTGCTTTTCTTCCTCGGACTTCTACACATCATACGAAGTACACATTCAACTTATCATATTCTCCCCTTCTCAATAATTAAGGAAGATCATCTTTGTATAACGTTACCTCAATGTCCTCAATAAGCCTTTCAATCTCTTTATTCTTCTGCATTAGGGAAAGTTCATGAGTAGTTTGAAATGTGTTGTGATTTGCCACATCCTCTTCACTCAAATCGCTTCCATCTGCAAATTGAGGTCCCTGCTGCTTTTTGGATTTCGTAACTCTGTCCTTGTAATCTTCTAAAGTTCTTTTGTAATCTTCAGCTTCATCTCGTAATCCTTCGACTTCTCTTTTTAGCTCGACTTTATCCCGTTCCAGCTTTTTTACTCTGTCCATGCATCGTTCATTTTCCTCGCGTTCCTCCTCCAGTTCCCGATCTCTTCTGGTCAGATCTCTTTCAAGACGCTCTAGTTGACGTTTGAAATCTGAAGTGTGTAAATCATCGTCGTCTTCAACGGAGAAAGTCTCTTCTCTCTGACGACTTCTTAGTCTACTTCGTCTACCCGACGAAGAGGAAGGACGAGCTGGGTTGGTCCCTGACGATGTTCCTGGTTGGGGCTGAGAAGAATGTCCATCCGATTGATGTCGACTACGCCTGCCTTTCTTGCTGGAGGATGGTCGATCCTCGTTCTTCCACGACTTATTGTCATCATCCCTGTCTGGATTTTCGTCCCCATCATCGCTCACTTTTAGTTCTTGTACTTCGTGACTTTCACTCGAAGTTGAGCTTCTACGCTTATTTCTGGAAGTCTTAGTATTGCCCTTGCGAGGGTTTGCTCTAGGCTTATCCATTTGTAGGTCTTCTTCTACCGATTACAATAAGATTTAATGGGTTCTACTCACTGGATAGCACGTTCAAAGTTCAGACGCTCATCCAAGTAATTCGTTTGAAAAATTACTTATCACTGCTGTTTGTTGCATACTTCAAACAAAATGTTCTGATTCGAAAATAGTTAAATATTTCCCATAAAATTTATGATACAGTATTTATTAAGTTATTAAAGTCTTAAATGAGTAAATAAAGTAGGTAGTAGGTACTCTAGATCCTAGGTCAAGTGTGGGCAGTAGGTAGTGTTGTGAGTGGAAGTTAGGATCAATAGGTAACTACTCTCCAGTGTTTGTCCAAGGTTGCTAGGATTCATGGATATGCTCCAGTGTTTGCGTGAGCGAGTTGTCCCCCAAATGTAAAGGACGAAATGGGAAAGCAGCTTAGTAGCGCATACGAATACAGACAAATAGGGAGAGATTATCTGATTAGTATGTATGTTTAATAGTAAAGTGGATACAGAGAAGCTCTGTGGAAAGTGTGGAAAGTAATAAAGATTCACCTTTCTGCATACAAAATTTCATTATTTTTACCAACTGTGAACATATTACACAAGTAAAGCAAGTTCATTAATAATAGTATGGCTCTATCCAAGCATACATTTAAAACTCGGAATTAAAAGGCACCGATAAATAAAGGGCTGCTGGGACTCCATTTTATTCATAACTCGCACAGTTCATAAACACTTGTTACTTGTCATAATAAAGCACTGCAATGACAGACACATTAAGATCAATCATACAAGAGCTGGCTAAAGAGCCCTTTAAGAAAAGCTTCACTGTCATATCTTTCGATTCTTTGACTCCGGAGCAACTTCTTCAGGTACTGTGATCGCGTTTGTGTGCCCAATGTTTCGAAGTTGGGGATAATACTGATTTTTCGAATGCCGTCAGATTCTAAATGATGTCCTGGCTGAAGTTGATTCTGCAAATAAACTGGACATCAGGGAGGAAGATCCTGAACAGACAATTGTTAGAATGCTGAATATGCTCAGAGTATTGAAATATCGGCCACCTGACGATGATCCGTGAGATTTTAACTAAAGCATATCAGAAGGAATATAAACATGCCAAATAATATAACTGGGCATATATGAAAACTATCATAGATCTGCACTTCGTACTGGATTAATTTCTGGGAGTTCAAAAGTAATTCATCCAATTTTGTCGTGGTTGCTTCCACGAGTTCAGGAATTGCGCACCCGAGCGTATCTTGCGAAGTTCCTTGTCAAGGTTGAAATTCCCCAAGATATCCGGGCGGATTTGGAAACTGAGGAACTGTACCAACAGGTTGCTGCCTTTACGAAACCATTTTAAATTACTTATTGAGTTTTGTGATATAATTGAAAATTACAAATCCAGTATGAAGGAATGATCGAGCAATTCAAATCCACTCATAAGCAGTTGGAAGGCATGAAAAGTAAAGGATTCACTACATCTGAAATCAGGAAGGACATCGCTGCAATGGAACAAGAACAAGAGAGCGTGACAAGGAAAATCGAGAAGCTGAAGCGACAAGTAATGTTCATAATCTAGAAACATTGAAACTGCAAGGTCGAAACCTGTCTCTTGTTTTGTGTACAGGTTGAAGGCACTCCTAACATCGACTCGATTCTCGAAGTCGTCCGAACATTTCGAAAGGAGAAAGAGAAAGCTCGAGAACTGGCTCAGCAGCACATTTCCCAAAACCAATCTTTGAACCAAGCTGAGCAAAGAATTCAACGATTGCAGCGACAACTGAAGGAAATCCGTAATGCAAACACAGGAGCCACAGCTGAAGGGACTCTCCAACGGTTGGAGCAAGACGTGGACGTGGCCAAGTACATAGTGAACGAGAAGCTCCCCAAGGAAATTGAAACGCGGAAGAAGGATCTTACCATCTACGAACGTGTTTTAAGTGAAAGTTCACTAACGCCAAGAGACTTGGATGACATTCGGGACAAAATTGATGCGGTGAAAGCAGAAGTGAATGATATGGTGATGAAGCGCATGATGAAGAATGAGGATAGCAATCTTGTCATGTACAGACAGCAAGCAGCAATCGTCTCGAACAAGAAGTCAACTCTGGTAGAGAAAATTAGCGAATTTAAAGGTGAGTTGCATTCTCTGAAGGAAGAAGAAGGCGAGAAGAAACAGAGACTGGGGAACCTTCATGGAGAGACGGTGGTGAAGGAAGATGATTTCAAAGAATACGTGAAGAATCTCAGGGTGAAGAGCACTCGGTACAAACAAATGAGAAGCGAGTTAGGCTACCTCAAAGCTGAGTCCGGAATTTTGAGTAAAACTATTTTCATTTTAGAAGAACAATTAAAATCTTCTGCAGTTGACCTGGTAAGTTTGATTATATAAGTTTGATTATTTTAGAGTCTAGTGGTATAGCTTATTTTTAAATTTCAGTCTGCGGTCGAAGCTCGTTTAGGAATAAAAGGATTTACAGATGTGCAATCCACCTTGGAGAAAGTATCAACGGATAAAGCATCCATAGACGAAAGAAAAAGTCAGAATCTTCAACAGATGTCTGCAGCTGTACAGGAACTTTATGATAAAATCGCATCCAAGAAGGTTGAGCTTGCACCGATGATAAAAAGTGTGTTTAACTAGTGTTAATTTTAATCTGTGTAATTGAGTGGCAGTATAATACATTGAACTATTTTTCCAAGATCTCAACAGCATGAGACAGCAAGCACAAATACTTGGTCATGAACATGACGCAGCTAAGCGGAAATACGATGGGATATCATCTTCCGTTGAATCCAGTCTCAGTTCTTTAGTCAGGGTAATTATTAGACGTTGGTCTTTGGACCTGTCGAATTGTATAATTCAGCTTAAGTAGACACTTAATTTTCTGTTTGATTCCTCAGGATGTGGAAACAACTAGAAGAAGGTATGAGGAAGATCAATTGAAATTCGGGAAACTTCAAGCAGAATCGATAATCTTGAAAGTGAATCTCAAACGAGCCCAAGAAGAATTAAAGAACTATGCTGCAGCAGGAAACACCCAAGACCGAAAAAAATCTTACAAGTAAGTTATCCATGTATAATGAAAAACATTTTAATTAAATGAAACAGCTTTAATGAAAGACATTTTATCGTAGGGAGCAGTTGCTTGCTAATATATCGGAACAAGAGCGTTCTGGAAAAACTCTGAAGGAAGAGGAAAAGGCTATAGCGGAAAGCCAAACTGATAGAATTCAGCAAGCTCTTATGTGGAAGGATTTAGTGAAGTAAGTACTTCAATACTTAACACATATATCAGCTGAATCATAATATTAAATGACATTTTATATTTAGAATCCTGCACCTCAAGAGAAAGCTTCGCGACGTCAAATGATCAATGATGGGAACCCCTGCAAAGTCTCGCCTGTAAAAACTTGTGTGATGTGCTAATTAAATGATTCAAATTGAATGCTTCATATGCGAAATGTTGAAGAGCAAGAAAAACAAATAAAGATATAAGTAATACAAGAATCTGCTCCTGAGAAAAATTGTAATTCGAAATGAAAAATATGGAAATGGAATCATTAACTCAACAAGTCTCATCTCATCTTTCCCGATGTGTAGCATAAAAACTCGTGTTGGGTGAAACGAAGACAAGAAATATGAAACGACTTAAAGTGCAGTCGTGAATTGTCAGACACCCCTGCTGTCCAAACACACCAACCATTAAAAATATTTATTAATAGGCTGACTGTCACAGACAAATATAATTGACTCTTAATTAGTTTAATTGCCAGCAGTCTTATCAGCACACGCTTTCACAGTGTTTCTGAAATAGTTGTTTTTCCTAAACAGTCCCACGTTTAGGAGAAGAACTTGGGGTTATTATATTTATTATTTATTTTATTTAATTTTGGTGAGGCACGTTTTCTAAAAAATACTTAAAAGATGAGTCAGCCGGGGAGTTCTTCAGGTCAACAGCAGTCGTCTACCTCTGGGGGAGGAGGAGCGGGGGGCTCTAGTGGAGGAGGACCGACAATTATATCGTCGAAAGTCGATTTGTCCATGGTCAACAGGGGCATTTGGCTTGTTAAAGTAAGTTGCTAATAAATTACAGTTGTTTATAGCCTATTGAGGTTGGAAAGGTTTCTTGCAATATTAATTTTTGTTTTTGTTTAGGTGCCTAAATACCTGGCGGCGAGGTGGGAAAAAATTCCTGGAAATGTCGAGGCAGGAAAGTTAAAAATCTACAAGACGGCAACCGGTGCCAGGCCCAAGGTGACGTTGAGTCTCAGTGACGCAACACTTTGTTTGAAAGAAGAAGGGGAGAATGACATCCCGAAGGAACATGATTTAATTGCAGGTGCTGTAGTTAATCAGACTTTGGCTGCGTTCGACGTAGAGCTAGGTACTTAGTTTTGTAAATACTTAAGTGTAGTCCATGAATGAGGTTTAATGATGGGGTGTTGTCGTGTTTAGGAACTAGAGACGAAGTAGTTCAAGAACAAGACAAGATCTCAGTGCTGGGAAAAGTGCATCAGAAATTGGAGTGTCGGCCTGTTCCCAACAATCAGTATATGCAACTGAAGAAGGAAGAGATAAGGAAGGCATCTCAGCCTATAAGGCACGTGAAGCAGCTGGACAGAGTCGTTGTTAACTACAAGCCGGTTTCTGATCATAAGAACAATGTAAGTCGGTGTTGAGGGTTTAGTTGACGATCTCATTATTTCTGAATATAATAATCATAGTTTAATTTTGTTCTATTGCAGATTGAGTACGAAGAGCGTAAAAAGGCTGAAGGAAAGAAGGCCAGGGATGATAAGGATAAAGTCTTGGAGATGTTGTTCGCTGCTTTTGAGAAGCATCAATACTACAACGTCAAGGATTTGGTGAGGATCACAAATCAGCCAATTGTAAGTCAACTCCTAATGTTCTAAGCTCTAAATTGTGAGTGACACCATTGCATCTGACGACTTGATATAAATACTTTCAGGGATACCTGAAAGAGGTACTCAAAGAAGTTTGCAACTACTGTGTGAAGAATCCTCACAAGAATATGTGGGAACTGAAACCTGAGTACAGACATTATAAAGGAGACGATTAAGCTAATTGATTAAGTATTATAATTATCAATGCATTATTATAGTAATTGATATACGAATGCGGAGGTTAAACTTTTTGTACTTGGTGAATTTGTGATTACGAAAATGACGTTACTTGAAGACTTTTGATGAATGAATTATTTTTATTAAATGAGATGTCGTGATCACAATGATGATTTAGTGTACGATTAATTGCTACAAAATGTTCAGAGGATCGGTTTTAGTTTAGAAGAACGGTCTGAATGGAAGAGTCTGGAATTGAGGTTGTGGTCGGCCTGGTCGAGGAAAAATTCCTGTGGGTGGGAAACTTGCTGGAGGAGGTCCGAATGGTCTTTGAGGAGGTGGGAAAATTCCTGTGGGGGGGAAACCAGCTGGAACTCCGAATTGTCCTTGAGGAGGGGGGAAAATCCCCATGGGTGGGAAAGCAGCTGGTCCGAATGGTTTTTGAGGTGGTCCTTGAGGGAAAGGAAATCCAGCTAATCCTTGGGGTGGTGGTCGGAATGAAGTGAAAGATCCAGGCTGGGAAAACGGAAATCCTGTGAATGGGTTCAATGGGTAAAAAGGGAAAACAGGAGGTTTTGGTGGAACAGTAGACGATTCTTGTGGTGCAACGGAAGTGATTTCAGGAGCTTCTGTCGAAACTTCTGGAGCTTCAGTCGTCGAAATCTCTGGAGCTCCGGTAGTCGAAACTTCTGGAGCTTCTGTCGTTGAAAATTCTGGAGCCCCGGTAGTCGAAACTTCTGGAGCTTCGGTCGTCGAAAATTCTGGAGCTCCGGTCGTCGAAACTTCTGGAGCTTCGGTCGTTGAGACTTCCGGAGCTTCGGTCGTCGAAACTTCTGGAGCTTCGGTAGTGGAAACTTCTGGAGCTTCGGTCGTTGAAAATTCTGGAGCTCCAGTCGTCGAAACTTCTGGAGCTTCGGTCGTCGACACTTCTGGAGCCTCGGTTGTCGAAACCTCTGGAGCTTCGGTTGTCGAAACTTCTGGAGCTTCAGTCGAGATTTCTTCCACTGCTGGAACTTCAGTAGTAAGTTCTTCCACTTGAGCCTAAAAATGAGGTTACACTTGATTAGACCTATTATTTTAGACTCGAATAAAAAATCCAAATTACTTCTTGTGGCCTTGCAAAAGCACAGGCAAAGAATCCCACAAGTATCAGGGCAAATTTGAAGTTCATGGTTAAAGTTGAAAGTTTAAATCGAGAGTATAATTGTTAAATTCACATATTACTAGCGTTTTTATACCCCCCATGCCATCGTCATCCTCATGCTATCTTTTAATGCCATGAAAATGACGCGATGGGAAATCCATGAAGACAGTGTATTAGTGAATAGCACTACTGGAACTCAATTTTAATCTAATAATGTGAATACAAAGGTAATTCGATTATTTCAAGCGACAAGTGGTACAACAATGATACATATGCTCAACTGTTACAATTTTGCGCAATGACATCATAGAAAATGACAATTAGAATGACTCGTTACCTGAGTTCCAACTGATTCCAAGTTTCCAAAACATGAAGCAAATATTTCTATTGAAAAATACTTGCGTACCTGAGGGAATAATCACCTGCATCTGCCACCACCTTTTGTCATTCTGGAGATCTTGGCGATGTAGTCAATGAGTATTATTAATATAATAACGCAATTCCTAAAGCTTCAAAAGCATTTGGATTCAGCATTTGAGGATTTAAGTTGCATAATCCACGAGCCGAGTCCAACAATAATCGTATTGAAATTGAATGGTACTGAAAATGCTATTCCTTCCTTTTCTCCTTCCCTCATAGATATAAAGTGAATGAAAATCGGCTACGGAAAGAAACCTTTTTGAAGAGAGACCTTTCAGGACTTTTGCTTTGAAATTTCATATGTAAACTGTTTTTACGAGTTCTAAGAAATATTTGTGCAAAACTGGTGCAAAATTATCATTCCAAGTTTTTTTTCTTGATGTGATTTTCGGGACTCTTTATTTAATAGCCATGTCGAATCACCTTTAAAGAAAATATATTAGATCTAATAGAAGTAAGAGAGAACAGTAGAGCAAATTCTTATAAGATTTCTATTCCCAACTGTCGGCAGATTTCACAGTTTCACCCTTATCATGAAATGAAATCATGACACTAACCAACCGGTAGCTAACATAGCTCCATTAAACATGGTTAAGTCATGAAGTATAGTACAAATAGCTTTGTTTAACTATAAAAGAACAATAATATATTAAGTTAGGAACTAAGTTCGAAATATGTCGTGTGTTTTAGAATAATCTTTTCTTATTCTCATTCGATCCGTTGGTCATTACTTTTTCTCGGGTAGGGAAGTCTGTGAACCTAACCGTTGACTGTCCTGCGAAGGCATTTGAATTCTTTCGTTCTGACTTCATGAGGAAATGAACCACGATCGCCAAAACGGACGGAAAGTCAAGTGTGTCATCCTCTGGAAGAAAATAGAGCAACTGTTATTTTACACTGTTCTACTTTCTATTAGAATTGTAAGCAGATTTGGGGTAAAGTGAGATTTATGGAGAAAGTAGTAGAAAGTTTAAGCTAATTGCTATTAAATCCTGATAACTTACGGTATTTGACTTCAAACTGATTTGTTTGCTTGTTGTGTTGGGTGTACTTGGTCACTGAAAGGAGTGAATGAGTAAATTAGTTAAGTCGATTGAATAACTACCCACTTTCACCTTAGAGAAAAACTTAAAAGGCAACTCACCTTTGACATGTTGCTTCAGCAATTCATCTAGTTCCAGTTGTTCATTGGCTGCGTTGTAGTCGGTTAGCGTTGTTTTCAAAATCTTAATCATATCAGTTCGGTGGATAGCTGCAGCTCCGTTCCTGTCCAATTTCTTGAACTGCTTTTGCACAACTGTAGGCAAATTAACCGTGAATTTATAAAAATTTAATACTTTGATTTTAATAGAGAAATCAAATTGTACTGTAAGAGTAACTTACATTCCCTAGCTTCTCGTTTCACTTTGTCCTCCTGTAAACCAAAAACAAAAAGCGGGTATTACATGTCTGCTGCGTTTGGAAGTAAATAGGTTTCGGCAGAAAGTGTAGTTTACTCACCATTATAAGAATGAATTAGCTGTCCTGCTGAAAGTTCAGGCAGAAGAACCCTTAAGGCTCAGAAATATTTAGGGATAAGTCAAGTAGTGACTTTATGAGGGATGTTGGGTACTTTTATAGTGTTCAGCAGCTCTGTCTGAAGGAAGGATGTGAACTGTAATGCTTGAGCTTTAGAACGTCCTTTTATACGTTGGATTAGCTTATCCCTTTATAAGAATATCATTGGAATACTATTAAGACTAACTTATCATGAAAATCCCATACAGCTAGCTGATTTCACCGTGAAGGCGACAATGTCAAACTTGTCCTTTAAATGATTAGGTATAAAGTGTAATCGGATATGGTAGTCAGTCTCTTCCCACTTAAGAGAAAGGCATACGCGGGTCTCCGAGTTTTCTTCCCCTGCTTTCTAGCCTACCAGTAAGTTTAATTAAACCATATTCAATAACACATACATTAAGATTTCCCCCATCCACAGTCGAACTTTTATTTTTAGAAGCGTTGAATACCCAAAATGATCGTGTCCCTATCAGGATTAAAGATTCACACATACGAAAAAAAACGAAAAAATTCAGGTTAGAATTAGAACTGTCATTTTATGCACCTGCAAGCGTATCATGATACACACATCTAAGATCTAACAATAAAGTCACACAGCTAATTTAAGACATACAGACTTTGGCAAATAAAATAAGAAAGTAAGAAAGTATAAATATATTTGTAATACCTAAGTAAGTGTGAACAGCTTAATCTGAACAGGAAGAAATAAGAAGCGTGCGTTGTTTGTTCTCCGTTTACCATTTCTCCAACCCCTGTAAACCGGCGAGTAAAAGCCGGAGTGAGATTTTATTATTAATGTCGCACCTTGTCATCAAGGTCATTTCCTTTAGAATTAATTAAACAATTTATCTTGCTCCGAAAACTAATGAAGTGTATGCTGTGTGAATGAATAAGAAACGTTAATACTGCGGGTATATAAATGAGATTTTGTATCACACATAATTATGTTTCTTGCAGCTTCGTGTTCTATAAATGGATATGTGGACAACGTGGGAGCTCTAGGCATCACATTTAAATGTAATTGCAGCAAGTAGCGACGTTCTTGAATTCACGAATCAATCTGTAGCGTTTTCAGACAACCTCGTCTAAATTCCAAATTCCTGTGTTCTGTTACACTTTACATTTTACGCAGTAATGCTTAAATTTTATCTTCCAAGTTGAAGTGAATGAGGAAAATTCATGGGATTATTTAGTAGGCATTCCTATTCAGATGATGAACTTCAGGTACACAGTTACATCTTACACAAAAGTTGTACGAGATTCCCAAGTGTTTAAAGCGTGATAACATCATCCGCATTTCTTGGATCATTCAAAACGTTGTACAGGGATTCGTCTGTTTCGGTTTCGAATGAATTCTTGGTTTACTGAAAAGCAACTATTTGCCCGTCAAGTATTTTGAAAAGCACACTGGGAAATGTAAGGAAACGCGTAAAATGCTCGCTATGGCTAGCACAATCCCAATGCTCCGTGAAATTTATGCGCTGTAACAAAATTTGTCCCTCGTAACTTCTTGAAAAGTCCATTCGTATTTTAATGAAAATAATCGTGGTTTAAGGATTTATATCATGACATGATGAGCAGATAGACGCTCGTGTCAAGAATGACATACAAGACTGATAGACTACAATAATGCAACCTTCGTCTTGCGTCAGAAAGAATAATTTTCTGCCCTCGAACCACGGACTGGAGGCCGATTACAGGCACGTGTAGATCTGTGAATCGTATCATTAATTGTACTATGTCATCTCAGAAAAGTAAAATAAATCCAACCAAGATGTCTTCTCCAGTATTTTGGCTATTTAGTCCCACCCATCTAATCTGCAGAAAAATCAGATTTATAAATACGAAGTAGCGATTTGATATAATACTTTGCTAGTATTAAGGTGTTGAGAGTCTAAAAAATTAGGTACGAATCGGAACATGTAGTGGGTAAAGGATTGTGTACATACGGACTCCGTGAAAAGAAAATACTTGATATTCAACATGTTATAAATCTAAAAGTGCAGAATGTGCAGTAACACACTTGGATTGAAATACACACCGCACACTGAGACTCATGCTCTTGTCACTTGTTATCTACATGAGTAATTATTTGACATATTTAAGAAGAGCTTTGGCTTGAAAAACTAAGCTGATTTCTCCGGGTAATCTTGCAACTTCCATCTCTCTCTCTTTGCAAAGATTGATAATTATAATTTATTTCTAACTTGCCTCTGTTCGTCTTTATTCATATCAGTTTCACTTAGCGAGAGAGACAGGGACAAAAAATCTCACTTAAAAATAAGTGTGAGTACTCTTAATTCAGAATTCAGTAGGGTTTACTACTTCATTACTTAGGTATGCAGAGTATTCACACGGCTAACGTTGGTTGCTGTACCCATTATTCATCTTTTTAAATCAAGAGTTCATGATATCCGAATTCCATTTTAGTCTCATCGTCTTCCTCGTTGTCCTTCGGGTTAGAATCTCCTGTCCTTCCATAATAAACTTATCTGCAATCTCCGTCGCACTTACAATAAAATTAGAT
>JAQGAC010000169.1:0-38202 GCA_034696585.1 Isotomurus maculatus
GGACCGACACTAAACGGAACATTTCTGTGTTCTTACAATGCACGCAACAAATGCTGACTTACTCAGCCCTATTTTCTCACAATACATTAACCTACCAGCTGAATAGAATGATTCATGCAAAACTGATTTCATTTTACCTAACTCACACTGCAATAACAGTACAATGGTTGGTTGACTCATTCAGTGCCATATAACAAAAGTAAAGTGGGGTGGACGTAAAGATAAAAGGCTTTAGGCTACCATCATCATCTGTATATACTTTATACATCTACATTCATTTATACGCCACACTTGCAGTTACTATTCTCATACTGAGAGTTCCCTTTCCAACTAATTTGTGGCACATATTACATTACTTCTCCTCAGCCTTCCACAAAACACACATTCACAAATATCATTGTTACTGGCAATATATATATTAACTTGGTCTGCACGAGTTAAACAGCGGTTAAGGAACCGCAGGTAGTCTCAACACTCAGTCAACAGTGGTTCACAAGTTTAAGGTTTCTTTCCTATAATTATTCCTCGTTTATTCCATGTCACTAATATTCTAAAAGCATACAGCCTCTGCAATTACTAAATAATATTTGTCTCTTTGGTTTGTTCTAATGCTCAAATACATTCTGCTGATTTCCTTGTAGCTCAAACTTCAAAGTAAGCAAGTAATTGCCAACTCTCTTTTTTGTACAGAGTCCTATTTATATTCACACAAGTAGAGTTACCATTCGCGTGTGCATATTCTCAATGATGAGAAAACTGTGATCTTGTGAAGTTAAACCGTGACAGAAAAAGTTCGTATATAGTCTTTTGATTGAGAAACACAGACTTCTAAATACCTTAAAGCCTCAGGATCTTGTAGATTCATCAGAAAGTGAAAAAAATTCTGCCGAATATTAAATTTAGCGTGCTGTTTAATATCTCACGAGAATGTTTGTCAAAAGATTGTCTTGTATTGAGTCATTCCTTATTCCTCATTCCTTATAAGACAAGCCTAGTGTGGTGTAATGTCTTCTCTACAATAACATTGTGTCTCATCCTTACGAATTCATCATACATTTAACTGATTCAAACATGAGCAAGTTTGGATTCACTGACCAGCAATACTAAAGGAGTATAGGGTGTTTCCCCTTGACCACGTTACAGAAGAAATCTCATTTTCATACTTATTCCGTGTACACTCAGTCTAAGCGAGTAGTGTAGTGCACTTTGTTCAACGAATCTCTTCATCTTCATGAAATCTGCTCTGGTTTACTAGTTGAAGAAACATCGTTTTTTGGCCTGCCAAGGTCAATCCACATCAAAAATGGTAAGTCTAAAAGTTACCTGAGATCAAAGCGTTTAATCATAAGAATACAGTTATGTTACCCGAAAGTTATCTTATCGTCTAAAAAGTTGTGAAAGGTTGTCCTTCGATTCCAGATTTAGGTATGCAGACAATGCAGAGTTGCTCATCAAAAGTAGTACACACACATGTATAAATAATTTGTCATTTTCTGTCATTCATTCGTTTTAACTACACGAGAATTTTAGTATTAACAAGATACATTCATTGCTGCTCATCATAACTGTACATTATATTTGACCTAATCTTGTATAAGTTTAAACTATCAATTACTATCAAACAATCAAGACTGTCATAGTATTGAGTAAACTTTGCCTCAGAGGATGGGGTAAAGTTGATAATGAAATGAAGATGATAAATTTGGGTGTATATTTGGTTACAGGTTTACCATTGGCAGTCATTGAACGCCAAAATATCCGGCGTGGATGACATGACACTACTGTCAAAAATTTCAGATGATAGCATTGTCGACAATTTGAAGAAGAGATTTATGGATGACTGGATTTTTGTGAGTGTCGAAAGATTTATGTTCAAGATGATGAAGATGAATATAAATAAACAATAATTAATTAAATTGGTTTCAGACATACATCGGTCCTGTGCTGATTAGTGTGAACCCATTCAAACAGTTGCCATACTTTGGAGAAAAGGAAATTTTTATGTATCAAGGAGCGGTACGTTAATTAATGACTTTATAAATATATGTGGCTGTTCACAGCATCACAGCTAATGCCAAATTCACACCTTAAAAATTTCCCCTGTAATGCGTAGAATTGATTGCTGCATGGTGTGTAGATTCCACTGAGATTCTTCAACCAAGACGGTTAACTTATGTAGTTGTGTAGTTTTAAAAATAACTGACTGTGGGTTAAGCCTGCTGAGTTTCCTGTGCGAACTAATGAGAGGCAATAAGCTACATGCTAATTGTGACGAATCCGAAACATTTAAACTTTCACTGAGTAATTTGTAACCGATTTGATTCACATCTAAGGTGTTCATTTCGAATCATACAAGCCGTGAATGCACGTGAAATATTTACAATTACAATTCTTACAGCCTGTCAGCAGTTATGCTACACGGTTCTCTTTGTGTTAATAGGGACTGCCGGACTGTATTATCAAGTCTAACCAGTCTCGTTTTCATTTCAACTTCCCATGAAACTTGTCTATACATTATGAAACTCAAGGTGGTTGAGCTGCTAGTTCAAGTTCAACTTTGTGTATTTATGCTAAGCTAAATGCTAGGAGAGTTTGAATGAGATTACCTGAATAATTGGATGTATTAAAGTCTACTTTTACTACCGGATTTGGAAAGCTAACCTAAGCTAAATTACTTTTCTTATTGTTTTAGGCTCAGTACGAGAATCGGCCTCACATATATTCCACAGCTGATAGCATGTATAGAAATATGTTAATTGATATGGAAAGTCAATGCGCTATAATTAGGTATGACGCAAGTTCTCAAGATAATCAAATTGCTGTATTCTAATCTTTTTGTGGTATTCATCCTTTTTAGTGGAGAATCGGGTGCTGGCAAAACAGTAGCTGCCAAGTATGTTATGAACTACATTTCACAAATTTCCGGTGGTGGTTCTGTGGTTCAGCACGTCAAAGATGTTATCCTTGAGTCGAACCCGCTCCTCGAAGCTTTCGGCAATGCAAAAACAGTGAGGAACAATAACTCGAGCAGATTTGTAATGGAAATACAATGATATTGTTTAAATTTTTCTTCTCGATGAAGCTTGTATTTACTATAGGATGTTGTTTAACAGGGAAAATATGTCGAAATCATTTTCGGAAGAGGGGGTCAGCCGACAGGAGGGAAGATATCCAATTTTTTGCTGGAAAAGTCAAGAGTTGTTTCTATCAGTTCGTTAGAAAGAAACTTTCACATATTTTACCAGCTGTGTGCTGGAGCCACGGAGCCCGTTCGATGTAACGATTATTAATCCAAAAAATACCATAAAACTGCCTAGATATCATAAAATTAAGTATCCTGATTGATTTCACAGCTGAATTGGCACTAATGCCACCCGACAATTTTTACTACTTAAATCAAAGTCCTTGCATGTACGTGGAAGGCACCAACGATGCTAATGATTACAGAGAAACTGTGAATGGTACGGTTCCCTCAATAATTTTTGCCTTCATGTAGAATGAAGTTTGATGTAAACGAACCCGCAATGGGACTTATGGCCATCACTTATAACTCTTTATGATTCATTTCCTCAGCAATGAACGTCATTGGAATAACTCAAGCTGAACAACGAGACATCCTGAGAATTTTAGCAGCAGTTTTGCATCTTGGAAATGTACAATTCAGAGAAGATGGAAACTACGCTTGTGTGTCTGATAGCAGAGGTGCGCAAAAACACGGAGATCATCACCATCAGTCTCCTAAATTTTTATATAGACAAAATTACTATGTACTTATATGTCATTTCTTTAGCTCTCGAATGTCCTGCTGCATTACTGCAAATACAATCTTCCACATTAGCCACAAAACTTGTGAGTAGAGTCCTTGAAGGAAAATGGGGTAAACAAACTGACCGAATAGAAGTAACGCTGAGCCTGGAACAAGCCTTGATTACTAAAGATGCTCTTTCTAAAGCACTTTACTCTCGGCTATTCGACTTTCTTGTGCAAGTACGTGAGGATCTCTGTAAATCTTCAATTAGTTCCAAATGCAAAGATGCACGGATTTTTTATTTCTTTATAATTTTAGCGAATAAACAAAGCAATGGTGACCAATGCAGAAGGATATGTAATGGGAATCCTAGACATCTACGGATTCGAAATATTTCAGCAAAATGGATTCGAGCAATTTTGTATCAATTACGTGAATGAAAAATTGCAACAGATTTTTATTGAATTGACTCTGAAAGCTGAGCAAGTAAGTTCTAATCATTTTGATCTGATTATGTTTTCCTTCGTGTACTTTCTCATCTTTAACAATCTTCTGTGTTGTTATACGCGTTTAATATGCTTTTTGGGAAGGCCAGCTCAGCAATTTACTCGATCAACTAGCTGTGCAACCTGTTATCGTTTGAATTAATCACTTAATTTCTGATCAACACTTTAAGTGTCATAATGAAAGTATATTACTGGCACAACAACAGATCTTGATTCGTTGCATGGATGAGCTACAAAAATATACAAATATATATATAGTTCAAAAGTTATACTAGTCTATAGTTGTTTAATTCTGATAGCGGTGCTTATACAAGCATGAGATGACAGAGTTTCACTTGTAAGTTTTAATAGTAAAGTTATAAAATAATATCCGCAATCAAAATCACTCCTGCAAGTCCAACTGCACAACGGAGATTATGAAGACTAGAGAGTTTTAATTCCATTTATGAAGTCGGATCAAAACTACAAGAACTCAAATGAGTTTACATCAATACAAGAATGTGGGAGTATAACAAACAAGGAACTTTAAAAAGATGATGCCAAGAAAACCTGTGTGAATAGGATCAAATCCTCGAGGTCATCATTTTACAAGATTGAGATTCAAAAATCTGTTGTACTGGGGTGGGAGTTTTTGGTAGAACTAAGTTAAGAGTCACCAGTTGGTTTCCTTTGGTTTAAAAATCGAAAGAGCCACTGCTACCGCCGAAGCTGCTTGGAGCACCGCTGCCACGGGTTCCGGAGGAAGGAGCAAATCCTTGAGATGAAGAATGGAATCCTCCGCTTGGGGACAATGAGGATCCTCGGCTTGGGTTAGCTGACTCGAAGCCACCTCCGAATCCTCCGCTTCCTCCACTTGCTCCTCCGAATCCGGAGCCACCTCCACCACCTCCGCTGCTGTGTGGGTTGAAGCTGTGAGGGCTGCTTCCTCCGTGGAAACTTCCACCACCGCCACCTCCGCCTGGAGAACCGGCGTAAAATGAGCCATCATCTCCTCCACCATTACTTCCTGCACATTACAGTCAAGTCCAAACAACTCAAATTACTTCTATCAAAGCAAGTTCAACTTTTTAAGGGAGCGGTTCACTAGGAATACGGGGAACTAACTGTACAGTTTTGCACTAACATATCAAACTAAGAGTTAACTACTTGGAGGAAAGTGAGACTTACCGTGATGCGGGTTGTGTCCTCCTCCACCACCTCCACCTCCTCCGCTGTGTCCTCCCTCAGCACCTCCATCAGAACCTCCTCCAAAATCAGCTCCGAAATCTCCTCCATCATTTCCTCCAAAGTCGCTACCACCACCTCCACCGCCACCTCCAAAGTCATGAGGGTTGAATCCTCCTCCTCCTCCTCCACCACCACCGTCGTTTCCTCCAAACCCTTCATCGTCTCCACCACCTCCTCCTCCTCCGAACTGCGGCCTAGCAGCAACAGCTGCCACAAGGCAAAGCTAGAAACAATTGAAAAGGTCAAAAGTTATGAACAATTCCAAGAGAGTTTTGGGAACAAGAGAGACAATTTTGAAGAGACAAACTTACGACAAGAATAGCTGGTCTCATGTTCCCCTTGATTGGAAGTATTGGAAGTATTTGTGTAACTGACTTGGGAAGTGATAAATGGGTAGTGTTCTTTGAGGCAGAATAGTCCGTTCTTTTTATACACACGGGGTTTGTTGGGTTAAAGGGTATCTAATTGGTTTTCACCCTTGCCTGATCATTAAATTTGACTCGCTTGTGTGTTTAGTGGGGTTGGAAATAACTTTAGCCGTCATTCAAGTAGGTAAAGCCGAAGTCAGAAAAGGCACCCCTAAGAAAAGTCATCTGTGGTGTCTTACGTGCGTTCCTTCCTTTAAAAATGCTCCTGTTCATGTCAACCACTTATCCGTGGCTGCATCGATTACATCATAAAGGATATATAGGCAGTTATAACTAGTTGCAAGTAGGCAGAAGCAGATATATACACTAACAGTTTATTGGGCTTTAATTTCATAATAATCTCCAATTGTGATCTCTTTCATATTAGCGGAGTGTAGTGTATATTTTAGTTAGTGTAGTTCCCTTATGCATTGGTAAGGCTCACTTTCACTTATTGATGTTGGACACAGTAGAAATGATAAACCTCTCTATCTCGTATTGTGTGCGGAAGAGAAGCTGACAGCCACAGCGCGTTGAGTATTGAGAAGTAGCCACTTGGATGTCTGTTCCGACAGAATCCTACACGCAATTTTGATTGTCCACGCATCATTTGCACTCCAACTGAAAGCTAACGATTCAAATGAGATTTGATGGGGGATGGGGATGGGAACAATGTAATCATGAATAGCATGTTTCGCACTGAATTTTTTATTTTGTGCATAATACATGACACTTCACACACACACCAAATAAATTGCAGCAGGGTTGAAGTTGTTTTTTCCTTCGTGTCTGTGTGTATGTGTGTTTTATGTAAATCTGTTTTTGCTGAATTGGTTGGTTGTTTCAGATTATAATGTAGGACAAAGTACGTAATTTTTTGTAGCAAAGCTGCGTTTGAGCGTTTAAACTGAGGATTAGCGTGACCACAAAATAGATTGTGACTTGGATAGTGAATTTTATGATCCATCTTCCTGCGCGATTGCATTCTGGTGTATTAAAAGACTTTGTAAGCAATTAGGCGAACAAAATACCTTATCTTAAGCGAATCGAAAATGAAATAACGTAGCAAAGACCATAAGAAACCTCGTGAGGAGATAGTTTCGTTTGATTGCTGGGAAAAGTGCAGCTGTAGTAGAGAACAATTAAAATGGAAATGCAGCTTGCAGCGAGCAATGCTTAGGCTTTGTGTACACAATAATAATATCTGATTATTAGAAGTGAGAGCTACGGTTGATGCGAACGGAAGTAGAGACATAATACCGACCATCATATTGCAGTATTGGCTTTGGGTGTAGTTCGAATTCAACTTCATTTAAATACTCCGCAGTGTCTATTGGTGTGTGTGAGTCTTCTCCTTCTGCTGTCACTGCTTGACAGGTTGATAGAAGAGAGTGTAATGATTATCATAGTTCGCCGAACAAAAGATGAATACACAGAGCTAAGCGTATGAATTTGAAAATGGAGAGTCTCTATGATCTTAATATGTTTCTTAAATGGTTTAATGCCTTCCGTTTGATGATTATGGGTCTCGCTATGAAATGCAAATATAATGGGAGGGAGGAAGGTACTACTTTTAAAAAACTTCCTTGTGAAATGCAGATTTTCGAAATTACGTGTACACGATAGATTTAGGCACTTACCATCTAATGTATAATATGTATAATATTGTACAAAAGTAGATAGAGAATAAATTGTCATCATGATACACATTATTAACCGTGCTTTATCAAGAAGACGTGCTTGCCCTAGCGTTAAATTCGAGGTTGTATCGTTTTTAGGAAAACTAGTACAAACTTTTGGATGTGCATGATTGAGTTTGGCTGATTGCACAAAGTGCTGTGAATATGACATGATTGTGAGTTAAATTATTTACGTAACAGCGCATTTTATTGTTTCTCATAGGAAGAGTACGTCCAGGAAGGAATTAAGTGGACCCCAGTGGACTATTTCAATAACCAGATTGTGTGCGACTTAATCGAGGGAACCAAACCACCAGGAGTTTTTGCAATTTTAAATGATGTTTGTGCAACTCTGCATAATGTCACTGCAAATGCGGATTCTGACTTTCAAAAGGTAGCTCACAATTTCCTAGCATATACTAATAAAAGTTGATACTAAAAGGTAGCCGCATATGTACCCACGCGTGTGTCTGTCTGTCATGCCTAACTGAAGCAGTTTCATTTCAAGAACCAAAACCTATATTTCTATTTTTTATATGAATTTGCATCGAAATTATGTTGAGAATAGATGCAATAATGTTTGGCAACCAGTTACGCGGATTCGATTTCGATTTTAGATCAACATTTTGAGTTCGTTGCATGCTGATAATGAGGTTTCCTCAAGTATCCTCATTATTTAAAAAATTAGTTGTATGCTTTGATTCATCTGTTCATTGTGATCGTGAAATGGACTGGGGTGTTACTAATTAATGAATGATTCTGTTATTTTGCTGAAACTAACGAGAGCTTGATTAGATTAGACTGGTTAGTGGTAGTGTCGTATTGGGCCATAAACTCACTTGCCTGTCAAGAGCAAATCAAAGTAGCCATTATATGTTTCGTCATTCGAGGGATCATTTTATAATAGTGCACAAACTGTACCTTTAGTTTGTACGTAATCAAGTATTTTTTAGTACGACTCTCTCAACGTGTATATTAACAAATTTTATAGAAAGTGGGAAAAGAAGCTTGTGGACATCAGCACTTCCAGTCCTCGGCTGAAGGATTTGTGATTCACCATTATGCAGGAATGGTGAGCTACAATGTTCAGGGATTTTGCGACAGAAATCGGGATGTCCTCTTTCCAGATTTGGTTATTATGATGCAAAGCAGTTCAAGGTATGACTGATTAATCTCCTAATGATGATGAGGGATTAGAGTTCATTTGGGAATTGACGTAATAAAAGATCAATGCCTCGATTGCAGCAATTTTATACGAAATCTCTTTCCTGAACAAATGGAAAACAAGAGCACAAGGCCGACCACCGTGGGAACCAAAATCAAATCTCAAGCAAGTCAACTTGTGGCTTCATTGATGAAATGCTCACCGCACTATATCAGGTGAGCCAAGATATTGACACGATCAAATTTCACGATTCCGCACAGGTTGGGCAATGTGGGTCATGTCATAATTATCTGATACTCTTAAGGTGCATTAAACCCAATGAAACTAAGCGTCCTAAAGACTGGGAGGAGGATCGTGTGCGACATCAAGTTGAATATCTCGGCTTGAAAGAAAATATTCGAGTAAGACGCGCTGGGTTTGCGTACAGAAGAATATTTCAAAAGTTTTTACAACGGTAGGTCAATACATGCCCATGATTATGATTGATATGATGCACTCGTTTCTAATTTGCTTTTACTGTTAAGATATGCCATCCTGTGCAAAGAAACTTGGCCAGCATGGCACGGAGATCCTAGACAAGGAATTGAAAAGATTTTGACTGCTGCTTACATCGATCGAGACCAATATCAACTTGGGAAAACAAAGGTTTTCATCAAAGCCCCTGAATCGGTATGATCGAAAACTTGTTATGCATAACCACGTGCTGTGATTTATGACAGGATTTCCGTTTTATCCCTTTAGTTATTTCAACTTGAGGAACTTAGGGAAAGAAAGTTTGACGGGTATGCTCGTGTCATTCAAAGAGCGTTCCATAAATACTTCGCTAAGAGGCAAAGGCAGAAGCAACAAGAACAAGCTGCTGCTATTGTCTTTGGGAAGAAGCAACGAAGGAAATATTCAATAAATCGGATATTCGTTGGAGATTATATTGGTAAGTTTGTATACGAATGCACAAAACCAAACCAAAACCATAATTTTCACCTGTAATTAATCATCATTATGTTCGTTAGGATTGGACCATAAACCAGAACTATTAAGTCTTGTCGCTCGGAGGGAGAAAGTAGAATACTGCGAGGCAGTCACAAAATACGATAGGCGGTTTAAGGTACATTTTGCTATAGTCTTGTAGGTGGTAATTATTTCGTTTAAAACAATTTGATTAATTAAATTGGCAGGGGGCTAAACGAGATCTCTTCGTTACCAGCCATCGCGTCCTTCTTATAGGTCGTGATAAAGTGAAACAAGGGCCTAAGAAAGGACTTCTTGTTCCGGTGATTAAACGTGATATTCAGTTCAGCGATATTTATAAAATTTCTTTGAGTACCAGACAGGTATGAAAGCGTTCTCACAAAAAGCACAAAAGACAAAACAGCGTAGTTATTTTTAATAATATAAATCTCTGTAGGATGACTTGATGATTCTACACATTCGAGGTTCTTACGACACCGTCCTAGAGTCCACTTTCAAAACGGAATTTCTCACAGTACTAAGCAAGCGTATCAAAGCCTCTACACAACAAGACCTTAATGTTGCGTTTAATGATTCGTAAGTTTGTTTGTGTAGTTTACTAGATAATGACTTTAAAAACTAAAAAAATGGAGCAACAAATATTTATGGGTACAATTTTATTAAAATGCAGACTTGAGTTCACAGTGAAAAAGGAAGGGTGGGGAGGAGGGGGGACGCGGAAAATACGGGTGGTCAATGGACAATCAGATCTTCCATGTTTCAAAGTCAGTGGAAAGGTCTTGACCATTGAAATCGGAGAGGGGTTGCCTAAAAACACTTGTAAGAATTCGTTGTTAATATTCTCATCGCTCTAACTGAATATAACCCTTCTTAATAATTGTGTATGGTACTGCAGATCCAAATAGTTTGAATAATGACTACATGCAAAGTAGGCCGACGAAACCAGTGAGAAACATTGGACAAGGTCCCAATGGATCTACAGTACAAAATAATCATCACCCAGTTATTCCACAACGCCCAGCGTTCCAGACTCAGAATACGTTAAATCAGCAACAGAATAATGCAAGTTACATGGCACCACGACCAGTTGCACCTGGAGGACTCCAATCTCGACCTACGTTGAGGAAACCACCACCTCCTCCAAGTGAACCGGCTCCTCCAAACCAACCCAGAGTACCTGTTGGAGGATTCCGACTTCCTATGGGGCAACCAAATGATAGTGCTTCTCGATTTAACAGTAGCAGCAACAGCAACAATGCGAATAAAGTATATGCAAATGCTCCAAAACCAGTTACCTACAATGCAATGAATCGCCAGTCCACTGAGAAAACCCCACAACAATCGATAGCAGACATATTGAAGACCCCAAGTGCTGGAGTTTCTGGAGCTAAACGAAGTAGCTTATCGAAACCCACGCCTGGAGCCGGGCGACCGAAGCCTAAACCTAAACCTGTTTCACTTCATCCTAAATGTAGGGCTTTGTACGATTACGATGCGAAAGACCTGGATGAACTCAGTTTGAAGGAAGGAAGTGTTCTAGAAATCATTAAAGAACGTAAGAGCAAGGAGATAATAATTAAGAAACTGATGAAATCAGTTTCATTTCATTACATTTTTCATCAAATATCATTTGCAGATGACAGTGGTTGGTGGCTGGGGAAAATCAATGGAAAAGAAGGTCTGTTCCCCTCAAACTACGTGGAAAAATTGTAATCACAAAAGTTACGGGAGTGATGCAAAACCTCGCAAAGACACTTTTTGTATTTTTAATGTCCTTACAGTCCTCAATTGCTATTCCTATCTAGCTCTAGTCTTTTCTAAACTGAAATAAAACGAATAATGTAAGTTCTACAATATATTTTTTGTATAGTTCTTGTCATAACTTCATGAGTAAGAATTCCGCTGGTCATACAATCAACGAATCAACTACATTTTGATGTATGATACGGACAACAGTATGATTGAGATAGTGATAAATTCATTGAACCGACATCCTTCAAGGTCACGCATGGGAAAATTGGCACGAGAGGGGTTCTTCTCCAGTTGTCTGTTTCTGTTTATGTCATTTAGACACCTGATGCCATTTATGGCACACACGAGTTAATTCTCGAGTCTTATTTAATTGCAGTATTATTGTATTATCACACTTCATTCAAAATGTCTCGAGTAAAATTATTTGGGTCAATACTGGCATCAACAACACTGCTTGTGTGCATTGTTTTCTATCGTAAAAAACTTCGACATCTGGTCGGGAAGGAAAAACGAGATAAGTAAGTCAATAAGGAATTCTTTCACATGCTTAAGGATATTGGATACTGACTACGTATTTTATTGATGTTTAGATACATGTTCGAGTTACTGAAGGATTTTCACTTGGATTATAATCCGCTGGCTGAGGAACACAAGAAGGAGTTGTTTCATCAGCTACACGAGATGAAATCTGATACTCCTCCTGGCTCATGCATCAGAATTTTAGAGATTGGCAGTGGATCGGGTAATTGGTATTGATTACGCAATCGAACTGTTAATAGAGTTGTTTATCACAATGTGGAAAACTGTACAGGAGCCAACTTAATGTACTACCCTGAGTGTCGACTGATAGCTGTAGATCCCAATCCACTTTATGAAGCTGTGCTAAACAAAAATGTGTCCGAGGTCAGTTTACCGTGTGCAGTGTGCTGTTAATTTTAAGAATCATTTAAACTTATTTAATGCAACGGATTGTTGTATAGACTCGAGGAATAACCCTGGAAAAGTATATTAAGAATGGTGCTGAAGATCTGAGTGATGTGGAAACCGGCAGTGTAGATGCGGTTGTCAGTACGCTAGTGCTCTGTTCTGTTCAGGATATGAAGAAAGTATTAAAAGAAGTACATCGAGTTCTGGCTCCGGTAATTTAATTGAAGTTTGAAATCGACCTTGAAGTAGATGAATGCACACACTAAGAACTATATTCTGTTTGTAGGGTGGAAGATTCCTTTACATGGAACATATTCGAGACCCGGATTGGTCAAAATTGTTATTAATACAGAAGCTAATGACGTACACTGGATATTGGGCATTTTATTTAGATTGCAGCGTTCACAGAGATCCTGGTTATGATTTAGAGAAGTCCAAATTATTTTCGGCAATAAATCAGAGAAGACTTCGGATGAATCCTGAAGCTTTTTGGGTGTTGTCGCCGCATTTAATAGGAACTGCGACAAAATGACAGAATGATAAAACGAACAAGCCATTTATTAGTGTACCAACTTCCATCGATTTATGTGATGAAATGACGAAAATAATAAACATATTAAATGGCATAAGAAATCCTATTATTTCATAAGTTGAGTATGAGTTTGCCAGTTTAGCTATGCAGTACACGAATGCATGGAATTTCTTCTCTGCGAACTGGACTATGTGTGCGTACTACTGCGCGTCCTTAGAAAATCCCGAAAGTACCCGATCCGAAGTGTAAGCTACCCTAAAAGAAAGCCGGGGAGTATTATTCTGCATCGCTTTTTACGGTGCCTGAAGGCTAACTAAAGTATCTTCTTTCAATAAACACAGCGACTGCATTGGTTCAAACAATTTTAAGTTATTCATAAAGAATTAAACATGACACGCTCCAGTAGTTTAATCTGTGCATCAGTTGCAGCATCAGTTTCTATCGCTTGTGTTGTAATTTATCACAGTGTCTTAAAGAATCTCATTGTACAGGAAAGGAGAACAAAGTAAGCAGCAGATTTCTCCATCTAACATAAATGCAATTTTAGCCTAATCTTATAACTTGTTTTCAGATACCTGTACCAGGTGTTGAAGAAGTTCCAGAAGGAATACAATCAAGTGACTGACGATTACAAGCGAAGGCTGTTCCAACCTTTGATTTACATGGACTCGAAGATTCTAAGGTTGAAGAAGGCATTAACGATACGAATCTTGGAAATAGGGACAGGCTCAGGTGCTTCTACTCTAACACGATTATGTTTCGTCAATTTCATGGGCTTATATATAATTACTCTCAATTTTCTATCATTACTTGAAGGAATCAACTTGCCCTATTATCCACCTAATTGCCGGTTAATTGCTGTCGAGGCAAATCCTTACTTTGAAGCTACTTTCCATGAAAGCTTACAAAAGGTAATCAACCTGAAGGAAGATCTCGAAGTGAAAACTAAAAGACAGCTTTCAAATCTATTCAGGCTCCTGGAGTAACTTTAGAAAAATACATCAATGGTCAACCTGAAAACTTGATGGAGATTGAAGCAGGCAGTGTGGATGTTGTCGTCTGTACTCTCTCATTATGCTCTGCGTCAGATGTGAACAAAGTTTTGCACGAAATTCATCGCGTCCTTGTTCCTGTAAGAAAACAGCTTCAGTATTTTAATTTTTGAGTCAACGTTCAAACAGATTAGAATCGACAGTGCTTTGTTTTAACCATTCACAGGGGGGAAAATTTCTCTACATGGAACATGTAAGGGACAAACCAGGGACGTGGCTTTACTACAAGCAAAGATTTTGCACGGTAACACGAATCTGGCCGTTTTTTTATGGCTGCAGCGTTGACAGAGACATTGACAAGGAAATTCTACAGAGCAAATTGTTTCCTAAAGTTGAACAACAACGGATTTATTTTTCATCAGACGGTTTCCGACTGATCTCACCACATGTCGTGGGAACAGCAACTAAGGATGACTAATCCGAAGTCTGAAGTATTCCCAATTCCCACATTTCAGAATATCAGCAATAACATTCAACATTGTAACTCATGCGACACTGATGCAAAATCGCATGACAAAGTAAAGAGATTCTAGTTTCTGATCTCCACATAATGCATACGAAGATTTAATTCGCATAAAATAAAAGTACTGGATCACCTGATGTCTCGTCAGCAATGCTGAAGGTAAAATCCCATTCAATTTACCAAAACCAGTGCGCAATAAATTGCACAAATGCTGTAAAAAACTACCTGCGTAACGTGCAAAAATCTACGAATAACAAGTTTCGTGTTGAACTAGCTGAACAAAGATTCTACCCTCCACCCTACAATGAGTTGTTGAAGCTACTTTGCTATTATTGTCCTAATCAATGTTGCATCTTATCCAGTGTGATCCACAATCCACATGAAATATATTATAGCAAACAAAAACATAATGCGTACCCGGAAGGCATATTAGCACAGTGTTATCAAATGATTTACTAATTCTATTTTCGCAGTTTTGTGTTAAATGTAAATCCATCAACCCACCCACAAGCACACAAAAAATTAAGCAGTCTAAATAAATATCTCAAAGTACATGAGACTGGAACTACCTGATAAGCATCTCCGCAGCGCAGAAGTCATAAGAAAAAAACATCTTAAAAAATGTAATACTCACATGAAACAGACTGCTTTTCAGGGTACACTTGCACTCAAGCCATTATAGTTCAAGCAAGTGAAGAAGTAGTGACCAAAGCTAAGTATTGGGAATTAGGGAGTTTCTCGTCTGGCTCAATTTATCAGCTTCACATCACAAACATAATTTACTAAAGTGATTTACTAGCTAAGTAACAAATCGAATTGACAAACTGCCCTGCTCCATCCAATAGGATTACTCTCCAGAACACCCATAACGATGTAAGTGGAGTTGTTCATTATTTGTGTCTACATGCAAAAAGAAACTGCCAATAACACCCATAGAATACGGGGAAACTCCAGCAGGTACACTCTACTTAATTTGTATATTGCACGGGCTGGACATAATCATCAATTCATCCATGAAAAATTCTACAATATCCCACAGTTCACACATGTCAATCGTATACAGCAGGACTCATCACCACAAACGAGCTTTCGTTTATTGAACTTCAAAACTCAGCGTACTAGGTAATTATCACAATTATTTTACCATTCACAAGTGATTTCATCCTTCCACTGAAATTCGTTGTGAGGAAGGTATATTACATTGCGTAAATATCGTACTTATGTGCAGGTGTAGTCTTATGAAACGAGTGCATTGAGCACATGAACACAGATCGATACACGAACTATTCTGTTGTATAAGCTTCTGCTTGCATATCCGTTTCCACTCCTAAGGTGAGTGTGTTACGTAAGGTGAACAAAGCCAAGCTTTACTGGCAATTCCATTGGTGATAAAAAACAAGCCATATATCTTCTGTGAAAAGTTTTACTAATGTGCATATTAATGCTCCTTCTAAAAAGCCTACAATTGGCTCGAGTGTAGTCGTCTTAAGTGAAGCCGTAGGTATATTCTTTCCTTAGGACTGCCAACATAATTTTGTCTGACAGAGATGCATGACGCCTAAAAGACACCTCTCCACCTTTGTGCTCAGTAATAATGCTCGGATTATCCATAAGTTATTTTGCTGGGCTTGCAGATTTGCTTTGTATTTTGCCCATTAAGCATCCTGTATACTGTGGGTACTGCTTTTTGTACCTAAACTGAAGCTGAAGCTTCTGCATAAACCTGCCTTCAACACATTCTTACACGAGCAGTCAGCCTGATTGTCTGCTTCTTCTCAGCTGCTGATCCTTTTTTAAACCTTTACATTTTCATTTCAATATCGTGTTTGTCATTGTATTGCTCAACACTAACTGCAAATAGACTAAACTGCTGGACTGAATAAAATAAGCAGTTCAGCTAACAACGCAGTTGACCCACAGTGAATATTGGATTTTCATGTAATTTGGGAATTTGAGATCACTGGGAGGATAAAGCACACTTAATACTCCCAGTTATTGTGAGTTAATTGCATTCTACATTTTCATTTATCCAACTTGACAGTTTCACTTCATATTTCCTATGCAGTACAAATTGGAGTAGAGAACAAAACACTCGACTTATTTTGTTTGTTGGCACTTATACAACCTTGTGCTAAAACACAATACAACTAGGAAGAAACATTTTTCATGTCATAAGCGTTCTTGCACTTTTAGTGCTTCATCAACAGGGTATCCATCAATACTTCCTCCCAATTCGAAGAAAGTACTTAGGTAAAGTGATCTTAAATAAACTGGAATTAAATTTTGTTTGTTTAAAAATAGGCAATTTTGAATTTCAGAGTTTATCTGGGATAGTCTGCATTCAGATAATTCATTCGCAGTTGCTGGAATACATTCAATTAGGGTAAACTTGATTAATTAACTCGAAGTTAGTCTTGCGTCCAAATAACTACAAAGGAAGTAATTAAGTGTGAGCTTTCATACACACTCCAATTTAGTCAGCAATGTAGTACATCCGCCGACAATAGATACTGTAGCTCACTGTTTATATTAATACTCACTTGTAATAGAAATAGAGGGATCAAAAGCAAATTATAACTTGCTATATTCTTCAAAATAAATAGAATCTCTACTCTCAAGTCTGGTCAGTGGAGATAAAGGGATTTAAACCACAACTTATGTTTTGTGAATCACTAAACCACCGAATGGAAGGCCATGCAAGAAGGAAAAGGAAATGATAACATTAAACAGCAATTTAGCATTGTACCTCTCTCCTCGAGGAGAGACGTCTTTACACGGATGTCAGTTCACTTCACTGTACTCTGAAATCTGTAGAATGTTCAAAGTATACAATATTATCCCCTAGAATCCTTCGGTGTTAGACCAGATCATCGTGGAGTAGAGAAAATTCCCTGTCCAATACAGCTGGGTTGGTTTTGCGCAACTGGTAATGCGAATTTACGAACTGTGTGTTATTTCTCAAAATGTGTGTTTATTCTAGTTCAGTATTTATTTAGCAGAGACAAAACGTGTTTAAATGTCTTCGATTGCTTAGCAGATATCTTTCTACTTATTTCATGGTGAGTTGCATTAGTAATATTTCTGATAAGACGAGAGTGAATGAGAATACAAGATGAAGTAACCTACATCTGTCACTTACTTACGTAAGACGTGCATTGTGTTGAGTCTTAACTTGAGATAATGACAGAAGAGAGTACAATAATAATATTGAGTAGGCAATCATCGTTGTGACAGATCGAATCATATTCATCCTTGACTAAGTGGGTTGAAACCGTTTAAGTAACACTAAGGTGCTGAATAAGCATTCTTAGACACACACACGCGTCTGGAATAGCGATTAAATAATCGATATATCAAGTTGAGTTGAGGTTTGTGGTAAAAGTGCAGTTTAAGTTTTAATTTGTTCAATTAGCAATTAAAATTCCTCTAGGTACAAATAAAAGTCAGTTACAGTAATTATTATCAACAAATATATTTCCTCTGGACCTACAGATATCCTCCTGTTCTTCTTGAATTCAGTGTACAAAAAATTTCAGTGAACTCTTGCGTGGTTTGAATTTTTGATTCATGAAATGATAATAAGGTGGGGTGTTGGCAAGGCGTTTTAATGTTTTTCATATAAATCTGTGTACGAATGGATTTCAAGTTCATTTCATGAAAAGAGGAGTGACATATTCGCATTTCTAATAATTTTGAACTGAACCTGCGATTGATTGTGCCATTATAACCTTAAAAGTGACAATGAAACCAAAATCAATTTACTGTGTTTTTAGACAACAACCAGACTGGATGATTATGCTAAAACCTGGAAGCTCTCCTGTAGATTGGTGCGAATCCAACTACAGCAACTCACCTTTCATTGCTGAATATGTTAACACGGTAAGTGTAAACAGAGCTAAATGGCAATTTCGAAATGGTCTTATTTTGAACTGATTTATTTATTAAAAAAATGTATGATGGTCTCATTACAGGTCAGCAATGTGTTATTCTTTGCACTGCCTCCAGTGCTCATTTGGCTCTTCCGACCTTATGGTCAAACCTTCAATCAAGGGATTCACATTATATGGGGAATGCTCATTGTCGTCGGGATTTGCTCAGCGTACTTTCATGCAACTTTGAGTCTTCTTGGCCAATTACTCGATGAATTAGCCATTTTGTGGGTCGTTGCTGCAGCTTTTGCACTCTGGTTTCCTGCCCGATACTTGCCAAACTATTTTCGTCGCAAACGGTAAATTGACATCGGATTAATAAGAATTGAAAATTGTGCTCAATAATAAATTCGAATTAACTGAAAAAAATTAATGCATTTTTCTTTGTGACTCGCAGTTATGCTTTCCAGTGTCTCATACTGAGCGCCGCAGTATTGAGTTCAGCTTTAGCTTTACTACAGCCAGCTATGAATGCTTTCGCTCTGATGGTTTTGGGTGTACCTGCGCTGGTATTGATGGTTACTGAGCTAAACAGGTACGTGCAAATTCAGGTGATTTCACTGAACGGATTAAATTTTAAAATTCATTTTGGTTATTTAAACTATTTCAGGTGTAGTAATACAAGGGTGCTAAGACTTGGAACACGATGTGGTGCTATTTGGATTCTAGCAGTTGTCTGTTGGGTTAACGATAAAATGTTTTGCGAGACCTGGTCAGCCTTAAACTTCCCATATCTTCATGCTTTCTGGCACATCTTTATATTCATCGCCTCATACACAGCGTGTGTACTGTTCGCATATTTTGATGCCGAAAACAAGGTACCCAGATGCAATTGTACATTCTAGTTAGATGCTTTATTTGAGATACAGTTTATGAAAGTGCCTTAACATCTTTCAAATACTTTAGATTCCGGAAAGAAATCCAGAACTCAAATTCTGGCCTTTCGACAAGTATGAGTTCCTCGGAGTTCCATACGTGGGTCTGTCGAGTATCGCGTCTTGGGAAGTTGACACGATGATCCGCAAACAACACTTGATCTGAACTGTAATTCATCACACTTCACTCACCATAATATTATAGATAACCATTTGTCCCATAAAGTGAATGACTGAAATGTGTATCAAAAGCAGACATGTACACAAACAGTTGTTAGTTGAGATATTTTGAGATCTTGTTGAATTATATTTAAGCGAAACCATTAAAGATGATCTGTGAAAGTGTAGTCGTGAATTGTAAGCTTTATAAAAAGCTTTGTAGTAGGTTTACAGTATTTGTGATGAAACTCATATTTATTCAAGCGGTACTGTGTAGCACATAAGAACTAATTATGTAATTACGGAATCATTAACTCGAATTATATATGCTCGTTTTAGTTGCTTTTGTTACATTTTGTGAAAGCATATTATGTGGTTTTTTGTTACAAATAAATAATTGTGATAAATGTAAATGCAACTATATAACGAGATTTTTAATTATTTCTGGAGCAAAAGTTGTTACGTACACAATATTAAGTACATTCAATAAATATCGTTGTAATTCACAGTTCACAGTGAATATACAATACTCGTCAGCTTCACAATGTTCAATGCAGATTTGAGTCAAAATCAGTTGTCAGCATTCCGCTAGAGTAATACCAGAGTTTAATTTGTCTAATAGTTCATCAAATTGCCACCCAGCCCAGCCTAGTTATGTATTATATTTGAAATTCCATGCGTCTATTGATCTGAAGTTACAAGTTTCATGAACAGTTGTTTAACAAAGTACAAACTTACACAAAGCGTGAATTGACAATAACGAGCTCTTTGTAAGTACCACAGTGTAAAAGTGTAATTAAATTGCAATGGCCGAAGCCAATGCGCAATGTGCAAGGTCAATTATTTAAGACCCTAAATTAATAATAAGTCCCGAGACATAAAAATGAAATGACGCAAGTTAATAATTGATCATTGGATTTTGATCTAAATGCCTCCTATCACATCTCTGCCTCAAGCCAAAGTCCAATGATTCTTTGTAAACGGAATTGCCAACCCACTACAAAGTCCAAGTTTGCTCTTCTCACCCAACAGGGAAATATTTTACTCAAGGAAAACTACCAACTGACTATTCGCGTATCATGAATGAATATTAAAATTGAAATAGCCAACTGCATCTCAGCTAGGGTCTTCCAGCCATTCATAATCTTTTATACTGTAGTCCAATTCCAATCTTTCTGTGTACTATAACTGCAGGATATTCAACGGTAAAATATCTCTGACATACACGCAATTTTTATTGCATGCCAACTGCTTCTACTGTTCTACTGACGCATTCAAAAACTTGAAATGTTTTGTGACTTGTGAAGATATACGTAAGAGAAAATTTTCAAGTAAAAACTCAAATTTCCAGGACGTACAGAAAGGTAAATGACACGAGCTAAAAAATAATGAAACTTTATTCGAACTTGAGTTCAAAACAAGAGTTGACGATTTCAAATTACGGTTCAACATAATAAAACTCTCACCAATATTAGGACGAGACTGTTGTCCCATTTTACACCCCGTAAAATCCAATTTTCAGTACTAACTGCTGCAGGTTTCATAAAACAATGGTGATAATATTTACTGAGCACAACCTGTAGAAGTATGGTATATCTCGTCTGGTCGTAAAGGCAGATATTAAAAGTGACAATAGCCTGGCTGGGTTAAATTCCAATTCCATTCATAAAATGCAACACGATGTCGTATGGAGTCTGCACATTTGACTTTTACACTTTTACCGTGGCAAGTCCCAAGAGTCCAAAGGTTATATTTTCTCTTAATATTCGGCTGTGGGTGTGTGGGTAAGAAAAACATTACGAGCACATGAGACTTTAATAATTCCTCTCGGGGTCGTAAATAAGGTTCATGCGAAGCTTATAATGACAAACAAATACAGAGGTTAGGTCTAACCCAATTTCAATTAGGCAGTCATTTACATTACTACACTCGATTTTCCTCTGGTCGTACTACACTGGCTGTATGGACGAATGGTAGGTTGAAACGGGAATACACCAACAAAAGTTACAGGGCAAAGTACACATGGAAGGAGAGAGCAACCACGGAATGATTGTAAACTCCACTTTTAGCATCAGAAAAACTTGACAAGTTTATGCAGATGCGTATTTATTAAGACGCTACCTCAGTATCACTCACATTTTGTTGCTGAACAGGGAACTAGAAGCATACAATGAAATATTGCTCTCACTTACCTAGAAGGAGATACTCTCATCTACACCAATTTCGTTGGTGTCATATACTGCCTGCAAGGTGAATAATACACAAATCTTCCGAAACAATACACAGTCTCATCATTCAAATTTCGCCGTATTGAAATTGAAAACTCGGTAGAAACATACGCAACCAGGAAGCTTACAGCTGCCGGACAGCAAATCATACCTTCATTCAGCATTAACAGTTCCCTGCAAGGCGACATTAAGGCATTAAAAAGTCTTTTGTTCTTGATAAGCTCCTTGGGGTCATTCCAGACAAATTACAGAAGTTTCTTCAGTGAAGTGTGCAATTACTACCAGACTCCAGGTATTATTCATACTCAGTGAATACAATCGCACATTGTTTCGAAAATGTGTCATACTTTTGAGTTTCATTCTATCCCCAAGTTGTTTATAAGTCTGCTTGTTTTGTACGCAGTTCAAGAGAACGAGCAGAGAGAATTGGGAGTTTTTATTACGTAGGCGATGAAGTAACAAGTTCGTTATTTTTTTCATTTCAGATTTAGCAACAGATTAGACGAGCAAAATGTCTGGCAAGGAAATCCGAACTTTTGAAACCCTCTCTGTTCCTGTGAAACTCCTGACTGCTGGGTCAGCAGCATGTTTCGCAGACTTCATGACATTTCCGCTGGATACTGCCAAAGTCCGCCTACAGGTTAGTTCGTTGAATTAGACTTTGCTTTCATGGATCTCTGACTCATTGGCTCATTTTCATAGGAAATCTCATACTTTCCGGGTTTGAGTCTCTCACAGAATAAAAGCACTAAATAGTAGAAGTAAAGTTTAGCAACAGGTAGCTTAGATGTGGGTATTATATTTCTTCATTAGGGACATTAAATTACGTATCACGCAACCACTCCTCATTGGCTTTCACAGTGGGATGGTAAATAGGATCCAATCAGTAAGAGATGAATCAGGAGTGTTACAAAATGCAGCGACCTTTGGTTGAAGATCTTACAATGTTTGATCTGTTGTCTGTACTGCCGATAGGTCAGTATTACAACATGACCAATAATACCACTAAAACCAGAAAAGGCTTGTGCTGGTGAGTTAAGTATGCGAACAAAATGTGGTGTGATCAGTCTGGTGATGGAAAAATAAGATGGAAATGTTTTTGCTCCTGATATTATTGTTGTTCGAATGTTTTTCTTGCAGCTTTAGCCAAGGACATGTAAAGGGCAAGGGTGTCATATGCTAGCGATTTAGTGTAGCTATCGTTCATATTACTTTTAAGCATAGTGTTCAATTTAATGCATAATTCATATTAATTACTGAAATTTTACTCAACGCAATTAGGAATCGAACCACAGTATCCTCTGTTACGCATACTAAACCTTAACAACTACCTCCAATGGTTCAAATTCTTTTTATCGCGTGCCTGTACTTCGACACTGAGAGTGTCAGTGCCATTTATTTTTACATGGAATTTTATACGCGTGCAATATTTATTGACTTGTTGATCGAGATAAAAATAAAACATGCACGTACAGTGGACTAGTTCAGATTTATCAGGAAATGCTCACTCTGCTAAAATTCTATATGAAAGCAATGCCAAATAAATGTATTTAAAGACACTTGCTTTGTAAACAGATTCAGGGTCAAGTTGGAGAGCCACTGAGGACCCTTCGTATTCATACAGGAGAGTTACTTCATTTCGGGAAGGGCGACCCTGCTCATTACCGTGGGATTCTGGGAACAATTTCAACTGTTGCCAGAGAAGAAGGGTTCAGGTAAAAGCAGGCTAATGCTGATTCTACTTCATAATAATTCCATTGTAAATTCTCAAATGAAATGTTGACACTTGCAGGAGTCTCTATAATGGTCTCAACGCTGGTTTGCAGCGTCAAATGTGCTTTGCATCAGTTCGTCTGGGAATGTATGAACCAGTTAAAACCAAATATCAACAGATTCTGAAAGGTACATTTGACAATGGTTGGTTATCTGATTAACATATGACTGGACCTTAAATAAGATTGTTTGTAAGTTTAGTTGGAGACAGCAATAGAGGAGGATTCGTTGATGTTGGGGCTCGTATTCTGGCCGGATTGACCACAGGAGGAATGGCAGTTATGGTGGCTCAGCCAACAGACATTGTGAAAGTCCGATTTCAAGCTCAGTTGATGAATGATATTCAATTAGCACCACACAAGATTTACACTGGGACCTGGATGGCTTATAAGACGATTTTTGCTAGCGAAGGAATACGTGGGCTTTGGAGAGGTTCGATCTTCTATGCAAATGTGTGTTATGAAGTGTGAATTAGAAACCATAATTTTTGGCTTTCTTAATCAGGAGCGTTACCTAACATGGGGAGAAATGCAATAGTCAATGTAGCAGAAATTGTCTGCTACGACTTAGTGAAAGAAAACATAATTAAAGCTGGCATTCTGAAGGACAACCTGCCATGTCACTTCACTTCTGCTGTAATTGCCGGTTCGTCAGATGAAAATTACCAAATTATGATAGGGAATTAATGCGTCCAGTTTTTGTGTAATTTAAAATGTCTTTCCAGGATTCTGTGCCACATTGTGTGCATCCCCTGTTGACGTGATAAAAACTCGATACATGAACTCTGAGCCTGGAACTTTCAAGGGAGCAATAGACTGTGGCCTGAAGACATTTATGCAGGAAGGGCCCTCAGCCTTTTACAAGGGATTCTGGCCTTCCTTCTCCAGACTTGTTTCGTGGAATATCATCATGTGGGTTACATACGAACAAATGAAACGTGTAGTGGCCCGAAATATGCAGGACGACGATTAGATTATTTTGAATAATTGTAACTCAAATACCTTCGTAACAATCAAGTAGCTGTATGTATAGTATGTGTCACTAGAGTTTAATCATTCCATTCTCGCTAGTTTAGACATCTCAAGGACCACACGAAAACGAAACGGACGATTTCTAATAGATTTTTGACGATTTCACATGAAGTTGGTTTAAAATTTCATGGATAATTCTATTTACTTGTGATATTCCAGCTTTATTCTCATTTCATTTCATTTTTTCACCGAATTCAAACAACATACTGGGAACAAATAAATACATTGTGACGTGACGAAATAGTTGTTTGTAACGAGTTGCATTTTATCCATTAGTCAGCGGAAAGAATAACATGCCACTGTCTTCTTTACACACTGGGTTGTATTGTTTGTCCATAGGGCTAAGCAGCTGATATAGTAGAACTTTCTGCTGTAGATTTACATTCCTAAACTCAATTACGATCATTTAACATGTATTAGTTATAACATTTTCATTAAGTTCAGAACACAAAACTATGAGGAGAATGCTCACTCATTATTTAAGCGAGTAAAATTGATGTCTCATAAATTCTTTGAGTTTGGCAGTAAGTAAGATTGAGTATTGAGTACATCAATCCGGTTAAGTCTCAACATTAGTTTTTTATTGTCTACTAGTTGAGGTGGTAATTCGTTAGTGTGTGTGAGTGTTGCAAATGTATGTTTGCGCATTGTGGCTGGCTCTCAAATCGTGGAGTTTCAGATTAGTGTCTTCTTCTGTAGCCACATAGTCTCCCAGTCGCGAAAGATCACAATAATTCACAAGTGCCTAAAAGTTGCTTGGCACAAGTTCATACCGATCTCCATAAGATGATTTGTTCCAAATGCAATTCCCTGAGTAAAAGAGTAACTTGTTATATGCTTTCAAACAAATTCATGAAATTCCAAAGACTTTAAAATACCTTTAAGTGACCTCGGTCACTCCCACAGTAAGAGCATTCTAGAGTGTACGATCTTTTAATATTGAAGTCTCTCCACACAGCAACTCTCGCAGTTGTTTCACGAGATTTCCTTACGTCATAATGACAATACGTCAAACAAAATGCATGAGATAAAATATCCATGCTTTCTGGTAAACCCTGAAAAAATCCAGTCATTACAAAGTAAAATCAAGTTGAAAGGCTCGAAAGAGATTGACAGGTTTAATTAGACATACCCGAATCAAGAATGATTCTTCTTTTTCTACATTTTCTTTGTCTTGTTCATTCCAAGACTTTTCCTTAGAGCACCCATAAAAGAAAACATTTTTTCTTCGTGAGTGTCCATGAAGATCAATATAAGCTACAGGTGGATTTTCTAAAACTCGAACGCAGTACTCCATAATCATCTGCATTATTTCAAAACCAATCAGTTTTCTAGCTCAATACGTCTGTGCAGCCTGCCTAATAAATGACGAGCTTACTTTAGAGTGAAATATTGTTGGATGAAGCGCTTCTGATGGGTATTTCCAGCACCTATTTAAATCTTCTGCACTGAGACCGCATCTGTGACTGCGTTTATCGGACAAGATATTAAGTAAAAAGACGAAAAAATAACATGTTGGCCTATATCTTGAATACTAATTTTTAAATTAATTTACTTACTTTCCATTGATAACTCCTTCGATATTCAGCATGGGAATTATTTTAAACACGAATTCCTTCAACCAGATGTGAGAATTCTGGCTAAACAAGAGGAATTCTATAGCTCCTTTCATCACCCACGAAGCGTTTGTTTCCCCAGGATGAACCCGACCAGTTATAATCACGACCTTTCTTTTCTATCAATTCACGGAATCTTGTAAGCATCTTAAACATTTGATGGATAATTTGTGACGTCCACACTTACTTCCACTGGTGAAGCATCAGGCGATGCTGTAATTGTAATTAAGGGAACATCATTTCTGTTGAGTGTCTGGCAAAGTGACTCACATCTCATCAAAATGTCACTTTTTGTGTCAACAGCTTTTGTCATGGCACACAACTCAACCTACAAGAGAAAAACGGCCGACTATAGTGGAAGTGGAAAATGTATCTTCATGACATTAGCTGTGCCAAATCCACGAAGACAAGGTCACTCATACAAGAGAGGCAAGAAATAAAGAAGAGCAGGATAAAGATTCGTACCATGAGACGGGAATAAGTGTACGGTATGTGGTATGCGATATAAGCGATGTCCCCTGAAAACATAAAAACGCTGGTAGACGGTTTCTTTCATGAGCTTCAACTTAAACCACTTAAATAATATTGTAGTCAGCTGCAGGAGATCACCATATTTCATAAGCAAAATGATATCTTTACGTCTTTACCTTTGTGGCTGAAGGTTAGACTGAAAGACAGTGTGTGATAGACTCTTTTGCTCTTGCTTTTTTTAGATACACATTTGTAGCCGTTCTTGTAATAACAGATATTGCTGCCAGATCTAGTCCAACCAGGTTTCCCGTTCAATGCATCTGTCACCGAAAATACTACTGGCTGCATTCCTAGAAACAGTTGAAAAGACCAGAGAATTAATTGAACCCACATGTTTCTACTGAAAGAACTTAAGAAAATAATTGATCTTGGAACAACCCATCCAGTTAAAGTTTGCAAGGAAGCATTTTACATATAGAGGAGATGTGTACCGTAGTTGAAGAGACTGTTTGACTTCGTACAGTTGATAATGTTGAAAGTGTACACGAGGTCATCACAAACATTGCTAATTTGAAAGTAAAACCACTGGTTGTGGTGTCGTGAGTTTATGTCGGAAGTTATTATGAGGTCGAACTCTCTGTCACCAACCTAAACAGGGTAAGGTCAATTGTGAGTCTCACTTTAAAAAGCTATTAATATATTTAGGTCAATATTCATTTTTAATATTAATCTACCTGAATAGCTTTCCTTAAATTCCCACTTTCGAATCTACTTTCAAATTGCAAGCCAAATTTCCGGTTGTATGTTCCTAATTCAGCTTCGTCATTATTTTCTAACTTGCCAGAAGGCTCGGTTGAAGGTTGGGTGTCTTTTGTCAATTTGTTCGTTATTAAAGAATCCAGGGAATACACGTCTTTTTGCTTGTACGCTGAGCCTACCATCCGTTGAATATACGTAGCCAATTTACTTCTATATTCAAAATATTGAAAAATTAACATTTTAGCACATAGTAATTTCCTTTTACTAAAAATGTGTACCTCATTACTCTGCGATCAGCGTTTGGCAACATCGATTCGGATATCCTGTGGCTGTAGCCGAAACACAATTCTGGATAAGGCAGTTTTACAAATGGAGCTACATGTTGAATAGAATTAGCGAATTCCATGTAATGCCGACGTAGGCTATCAATTGATCCCCAATACTTAAACTCCGGATTTTCCTTCAAGAAAGTATAAGAATGTCGTGAACTAGGAATGTTGTGCTTTGTAAGCAACGAGACATCTTGATCCGTATTAGAATTCTCATCAGACTTAGACTCTTTCACTTGTATTGCAAATAAACTATTTCTTCTCGACGGAGCTTTATTTGTTTTGCTAAATTCAGTGAAATATTTGCTGTACCGCATTAACTTTTCCATCGGAGCAGGAGGGGCTGGTTTCACTAAGGCGAAAGAACCCGAAGTATTGCTGGCTTTTCTATTATTCGATAAAGAAATTACACCAGGGCTTTCTTCAGTATTGTTATTATTATCGCTAATATTGGAGGTTTGAGTTGCATTGAGTGGAATTATAACATCGTCATCATCGTCTGCTAGGCTGTTGTTATCATCATTGTCATTGTTGTCGTCATTGTCATCTTCATCATCTTCATTAGGAAGAGTATCATTACTCCCCGATGCTTCTTCGTTCTCCGACTCGCTTCCTTCGTCGTCACTGCTACTTCCGGTGTCATTATTTCTTCCCAATTTGTCCAGATCAGGAATTGTGAACGATACTGGACTTTCCAAAGTCTCCACAGGAAGTTGATCTTTATCATAAAGCAAAGCAACAAGCCCTGCTATTTTCATGATGATATCATCGAAAGATTTTTCAGAAGGAGCGACATCACAGAACTTCCGAAGATGTAGAATAGCATCACATTGAGTTAAAGCTTTCTTCCCTCCCTTCGTAGAGGCAATACGAGTATATACGGTAATCATAAGTTTGCAAAGTTTGAGAAGTCCTTTTCCCTTCCAGATTTCCCAGTGAGCAAAAACCCGCATTAATTTCGCAATAAGCCCAGCCTTGAGAAACCTAGTGCAGTTGGACTCTATGCAGGAAGGTTATAAATACTTTAATGTAACTTCACCAAGATAAGCAACCACTAATGATCCATACTTTCTTTAGTGAACTGAGACAGCGTTTCCATCAAGATAATAAGTTTTGATCCTGGCTGGTTAGGGAGGTTCGTGAAGATCCGTCTGATTGTAGACATCACACTGTCTTTCACCAGGATTTTTGACACGCCAGCTGAAATACATTTAAAACATAATTCTTGATTTCTGCCACCTTCTTATGATTACGAACCAAAATAAAACATATAGACCCACAAGTGTTTACCGTCTTTGGAAAGTTGTCGTAAAAGTTTGAGTAGTGGAAAATGCGCTGCATCCTTGCCAAAGAATAACTTTTTGATTAACTCTTGATGAAAAAATTTCACCTTCAACATCTGCCTCACTTTCGTAGCAAAGCTTGGATCTGCAATTATCAAACATAAATCTCCGAGTCACAAATTTTCACACCGTGTTGTAAGGCAGATTCGGTTTATTTGTTTGCTTTTAATTCAGTCCCATGAGCTTTTAATGAAACGAAAGACATTTCAACGAATTTATGGAGTCACGGTGTGATTTCCACCACCGTAACACAACAACTCATTTACTTCATAATTATTCCATGACAAGTATCAAGATGTACTTGAACTTGATTTGCTCTGGCTATTTAGGACTTTTGGACTCTTGCAAAAAAGGTGAAGACGAGGCAGAAAGACAGTGAGCCTCAGCAGCAGTTATGAAGGAAAGTAACAGAAGCTTAGCTTTCTCACCGCTATTAGAAATGGCTGAGAGAAACCACAGAATGTTGACTATCGTTGGATCAACATACTCATTAGGCTCCACAGCTTTGTTCTTGGGACGACTTCTTATCAGATTCTTTAAAACTGTCACACAAAATCGCAAGTAATCCAAACTTACAGTTTTCTTTACGATCGCAGTGCGAATCTTTCCTGTGACATACAAATACAAATATGCGAATTCATTAAAAAGAACACAATGTGTATGTACGCAGGAACAGCTAATAGGGAAAGTATATATAGTACCATTCTTAGGATTTACTATTTCTCTCAAGATTTTAGAAACACACAAGCTTCTCCTGTTGCAGCACGAAGAGTGTTCCTGAATGAAACAGTAAATTCCAAGTTTTTATTTAAGAAGTTGCGTATGAAAATACGCCATGATAAATAAACAAGTAAGTGTGTTCACATACGTCCATGGCTTTCATGAGAAAACTCAATCCCTGGTGATTACTTAAAAGGAAGACGAGTATCTTGTCCCGGTATACATTTCCTGGTGCATATAAATAAGCAAGAAATGGACATTGACATTAGTACACGTAATCTCTTGGGATTCAATTATGATGAAAACTGTATATGTATGAAATTGCTTAGCGTACCCTGGACAGACTTTACACCAGAATTGGTAAGAATTTCGGCAGCAGCACAACAACTCCACTCAATGAAATCGCTATCAAGGTTCCCATTGTCTTGTGGACCCTCAAGATCAGCCCTGTTTGGAGTAAAGCACTGACGAATCGTTTCCACAAAACTAATCCACCAATCTTTAGTTTCTTTCCGAGAAATGTCCAAATAACTACCACTTTCCTCCGAAGCCTTCGACTTGCTATCCATAGCGTTAATATGCTTTATCAAGCGTCTTCGTGTAGGTGCAGATGGCTTTGCGACAAAACCGGAATGATCTCTTAATTAACACTGAGCGAGTTGGTTAAACCTCAGTGGTCTGTTACTCAGAATGCACTGACACTACTGACAACTGACAAAGACTTTAAATGTTTCTCATAAAGTTGTAAACACGGTCTTGAGCAGTATAATGACAAAAGCGTGGGAGGAGTGGAAGAGTTGGTTCATCTTAAGCATCGAATGCCCACAATATATCCGCAAAAATGAAAACTAAGGTCAGGACTGTAACTTCGATAGTGTAGGGTGCTCGGAAACACGGGTTATAGTCGTTACACATTGCTTCTTGGCATAGTTACAATTCCAAAACAAAGAAAACCATGGACGCTTGCCTACTAAACTACTGATGAGGACTCTTTCTGGATCAATTCATGACATTTTTCTACTCTTTATCCTCTGCTACTTGAAACAAATAACGAAAAAAGATTTACTCTTCCAATAGCCAAAATTCCCCTTGTTCTGGTGGGCCATTAGTCAAATTCTTAGATAAAACATAAAATACTTAACTCCCCATGAGTCGACTAACTGAAACTAAAAGAACGTCCCAAGAACAGAGCTCCCAAGCTATGCAGCCATATTGATTTAACTTGTATTTTGTCGGGGTTATTACTAAATAAACCTTCTTGTCACGACATTTTCCTAATTTACACTAAATCGGTGTGTATCGATTATTACTTTCTTACTAAATTACAGATATACTTTCCTCACTCTCACCTCACTTCTGTAATGCGTTCTTCTCACGCACTTCCTGTTATCTTGTTTCTATTAATAAACCTTCAACCCGATAATTTCAGCAATAATAGCGTTTACGTATCTTTCTTAAAATATTACTGCTCTGACAATGAATTGCTAATAAATCATGAACGAAAATACAATACACCTTATTCTTATACCTCGTAAGCATGTATTCGCTCCTCTACGAATCTTTTCAAAAAGTTGTGTGATTCATTCCAAACTGGTTTTGAAATATTTCACAAAATTCAACTACTAATCTACACATCTTGGGAACTTCAAATCCTTCTGCCTTTAATAGACGCTGCGTGCATTTGTATACGAACGCAGGTTGAACTTCTGAAGACAACGAAGCGAGGGAAGTAAGCGCGAAACTTCTACCACCAAAACAAACAAAAACAACGGAGTAGTCTAGTTTCCATTTCATTGCGGATACATTTTTTAACCAAGTGTCAATAATTACCTACTTAACTATTGGATTACTTGATTCGGTCATAATTTTAAAAAGTGACGTGCAATTTTATTAGTTAGTCATTCTCTTGCCATGAATCCAGAAGGAATTGAGCTGAAACCATCAACTGCAGCAGCTTCTAGAGGAAGTCTTCTGCTTTTCGATGGAAATTCAGGAGGTTCGAGTCTTCTGAAAGACGAAAGTATCTCGTACACATTCTCCACGATAGTGTCTTCAACTTCGAATTCGGTCACCTCTGATTCTGCAGTAGCAGGACCGGTAATACAAGTGGCTGCTGATGTCAAGTTTAATGATGGCCCGGCTAAACAAGGTATTTAACTATTACGACTAGGAGTACATAATTTAGTAGCTCAGAAATTGTAGAGATGTATGATAAATAAAGATAAATACTTTATATTTCAATTCTGCAGTTAGAGAAGTGATTCTTGCTGGACCGACGAATCCTTTGACATCCAAGAGAGTAGCTGCTTTACAACCTATGAAATTCAGAGATGAACAGTTTCACTTCATTTGTGAATGGGATGAATGCTCTTTCGAAACGAATTATGTGGACACTTTTATGAATCACGTAGGAGAACACGTACCATTTGTGACAGTGCAGTGTGGAGAAGGGGGTAGCGTAGAAGGTACGGGATTTTAAAATAAGAGCCGTTGTTAATTTATCATAATTGATTAGTGCATCAACTAGAAAATAGTAAAATGTCTTCATTTTACTTTAATCTACAGTAACACTATTTTGCAAATGGAAAGACTGCCCTTGGAAGACAGAAAAGACTTCCGAAGATCTCAAAAGACACTTATACTTACATGCTTACCATACAAAACTAAAATGTATCGGTAGCAATACTTTACAGAGAGGAGGACTTAATGTAAGCGTAGTTAAAAGTTATGATGTTTAGAATAAGATTGATGCAAATTGCAACTGCTAGATAATTTTCTTGTAGTCTTGTAGAGCTGACTCTAGTAACAGAAACATTTTACCTGATTTGGCTGAAAATCTCCTTTGCGCTTGGGGTTCGTGTTGTGAGCAATTTACCAACATCCAGTTGTATTATAATCACATAAGTGGGCACGTGGACAACACACCTCGGGGGAAGAATGTTCCTGGAGGTATTAAATGTGTTTGGACAGGTATGTCAAGCTGGTACAATATTCCGAGCATATTTGGAGAAGTGTTTAATAATGTGGAACACTCACATTTGCAGGATGTACAAGCGTTTTTCCAAATGCAGCAAAACTCCGCGATCACATGAGAAGTCATACACAGGAAAAATTACTTGCGTGTCCAACATGTGGAGGTTTATTTGCTAATCGAACAAGGTTTTTCGATCATTGTCGTCGTCAGGTTCTTTTAGGTAAGATTTCATTTTGATCAGTTGGCTAATTTAATTGTATCTATAAATCAAAATTGCACAATATAATTGGCAAAGTTAGTGTTAATAATAAGATTGATTTGTATTTTAGCCGAGCAGAGCTTTGCCTGTGATGTTTGTATGAAATGTTTTTCTACCGAAAGACTACTACGTGACCATATCCGTGCTCACATCAACTCCTTCAAATGTCCTCAGTGTGATATGTCATGTCCATCTCCTTCATCTTTAACTTCTCACATAAAGTATAGACACTCGCAAGATAAGCCATTCCCTTGTGAAGCCTGCAATTACTCGTAAGATATCATTTTATTAATTTACGCGATTGCCTTTTGTGTACAAAATACACGTTAAACATCTTTCTTTAATTTAGAGCAAAATCGTATTATGATTTGGTTCGTCATGTAAAAACTCACGCAGCAAATGAATTTAAATGTGAAGAGGAAGGATGCAGTTTCTCATGCAAAACTATTGAAGTTTTAAAAAATCATTGGAAAAGGGAACATTGTAAAGAAAAGGTTGTTTCACTCTACTCATGTCATGTTTGTGAAAAACGATTCAGAAAAGGCTACTATCTAACGAAGCACCTTATTAAAGTACACAAACTTCAGTGGCCATCGGGGCATTCAAGATTTCGGTAAGCCGTTTGCTTTGTGTTTTAATATTTAACGACTCATACAGGTTTTAAATATTCATCTTTAATCATATTCCACTTTCACATAGGTACAAGCAGAGCGAAGACGGAATTTTTAGACTGCTTACTGTAAGATACGAAAGTGTTGACGAACCTCAAATGTAACCCCATATCCAGCAATGGTAATTTTATATTTAAAAATCTGCCTGCAATTCTCAGAAGTCAGAGGGATGTATGGAAAAATCTCAAAAGTATTTTAAAGCACGTAGATGATTTAAATCAAGTTTTTTCGTCATGATTCTCAAGTCAAATCTGTGTTAAATGTTTATATTATTTTTTAATAATCTAATCCAATATTAACTTTTTAAATGTTTCATTTTAAGAAAAACATTAAATTGAACTTTGATCGTAAGACCAAAAGAATGCCTCCACCCAATAGAAGAATGCCTTTGGTAGCGTCATAATTGATTTTGCATGTTATGTGGGATACCTACTCGCTGACAGCTAAATAAGCTACACAGCCTTTTTTTTCATCTAAATCGCTGGCTGAGTCTGGTCTAACCAGTTTAAAACTTTGACTTTCAGCTTTTACTTGATTTTTCACTCTCATATTTTCAAGCATCTTAATCCTCAAACGAAAGCGCATATTGAAAGTAAAATTGCATAATTAATGCAACTGACCAATATGTGTTGCTGACCTAGTTGTCTGCAATGTTTACTTTCCGTTGATACTCCTCTTCTCTGAAACAGAAGTTGGAATTAGGTATGCATGAACTATATTAGGATAGGCATTCAAAATCCATACCGAAGATAAATCCTACAATAATTTTGATCTTGGAGGTAGAGATGACTTGTAACGAGTCTAGCAACTTGAATAGACACCCTTGACATTCACCAATGACTTAAGTGTCAGTCTTTTCTTCATTCAGGCTATCGAATGGGAGATGGTCGAAGAGATTAACCTGTATACTCTTACGATGAATGACCGAGTCGCAGAAATGCACTTAAGATTGATTGGACTCGAGTTTGTACTTCTCATTGACACTATTTAAAGAGAGACAAGTCTGAAGGTGTGTTTTCTACCCTGTGGCACGGTTATTCATCTTCTGAATAGCTACTTACTTACATAGCGAGTTACTCTGGTACTATTCATGTTTGTGCTGAGTCCTCAGGTTTAACTAGAGGTGCGACTTTGACGGAAGCACCGTAGAAAATCTTTTCTATCAATATTATTTGTTACCTGTGCGGTTAAGACGAATGAGCGTGCATTTTCGTAGGAACAGAGAACATTGAAAAGTAGCCCTACATCGTACATAGCAAATAACATGACGTGAAAGAAGGAAGATGAGTTTCGTATAGCTTTTTCTTCTCTCAAGAAGAAGACTATTGTTGGTTGACCAAAATGCCTTTGGCCCAGTGGCCCACATCCCTTAGTCATGATATGATATCTTATTGTCAGTTGAGAAGCAGCGTTTCCCATGAACGGAGTCATTTACTAATTGCTCGATCCTGCATTAGCATTTGAGACGTTGAGATAATTGGCCCGAGATTCACATTCCAACACAATTTTTTGTGTCAAAATTCCGGTAAGAAGCTATCTTTTCACTTTTGTACGCAACTTATAGTTTTAGATACACAGGGTTAGAAAAAAATTTAATTTATGCTTTGCAAATAGACGAAAATCGTGGGAAAAGCATACAAAAAGGTTAACAGCTAATAAATGTCTGGTTCAAGGCTTCCGTCATTTAAATGAGTCTGTTGATTTTGTTTCCTGCTTTTTTCATGCATATTACTTTATATGCAGATAGATAATTATTACTGAATACTGAAATTCAATCAATTTAGAATTCATTTGAACTCTCTAGACTCAACCCAAGCAAACTTGAAATAATTAATTGTCTTAATTACAAGAAAGATCAGTGAAACAATCATCTTTTCATTTTATTACAAGAAATCTGTCAACTAACTTTGATTACATCTTTTGAAAGCCTTAAGATAAAAATGTTAAGCGTTATAGAGCTTGAAACCTTGCATAAATAGAGCAAAGCTTATTCAACTAAAATTAGATAACAAAGTTTTAAATGTAATTTAAAGGGTTTTTGGAGTAAATCTTGTAAATAAATCACAAGTTCCTGAGAACAAAGCGGAATAAGGAACCAGAAGTGGAAGAGACTTATGTTAACACAAGCTAGATACTCGCGTTCAACACAAAGATCATTGTGTACTTTGGAAGTAGATTTCACTTGCAGATAATCAGAAAGATAGCAGAGCATATCAGGGTCATTGTAGCAACGCCAATAGCCAACACGTTTGTAAGGAGTTAATAGCACTTGTTTAGTAATGACAGTGGCTTGTAGCACATTTTGCAAGTTAAGCCAAAAGATTTTCTTCCCTTTCAACTGAATCAAATTACCTTACGCCTTACAGCTTTACTGTGTAGTGGTTGTTGATGATAGATCGCCGTAATCTGCCAAGAGTCAAGTCAAAGTAGGCAGTCTACCTTTACTACTACACTACTTCTCATTTGCTTCTATCCTTAACACACACATGTGTAACAAAAATTTGCCTTCGATGTCTCAAAACTCCCTGCTGCATGCATAATTATCCCATAGCAGCAGCCATCAAATGAATAAAAAGAAGCTGTTGGTCAAGTGTGAATAGTAGATTTCTCCTACACTTTTTTGACGGTCAGTGGAATCATGTAATATGCAGTTTCACTTTTTCGTTCCCACCAGCCTCTCCTCTCATCATAACAATTAATCTGTTATGTATTCTCATCTTTAGTATATCTTATGTCATATCTATCACCGCACGCTCGCAATAAGGAAAGCATATCAAAACGGCTTGTCGAGAGTACAAAGACCTTCCAATTTTTGACATTTTAGTTTTTTACCTCATTTGCGATGATAAATTGATAATCTATGAAACTTTCTCGAAGCACGATGTCACTGTTACTTACATAATGCATTAGTCATTCAATGGTCGTGCAATGAAATCGATGTTTTCTACAATATTTTTTTATATCTTGACCCATCGACACATGAGTGTTCATTAGAATTTAGAATACGACTTCCATTCTAAGATTTTTAAGTATGGGAACAACTTTTCATGCATCTTCAGTCACAAGACCGGAATCACTTATGAGGCAATACGTGTTTCCCATTGTTGTTCCTTCATCCTGCTGCATTTTATGGGTGAGTTATCCCTAAATCATTAATATGCATTATTTAGTAAATAGGATGAATTACTTGTTACGTGATAGGAACAGGATATTGCAGTCTTATACATCTAAAAATATCCCTTCAGATTTCCTCTATTGCCTAATCATAGGGAATTCTGTATTTACCTTTCTAAATGCCATCTATAACACCCTTTTAAGCTCCTGAAGCTTGGAATGGTAGTTCCGTGTTAGGGATTTTCCAAGGCAGATTAGTAGGCCAGTATCATGAATTTTATTTCTTTATGAGACTGTCTTTTTAACAATCATACAACCGATGCATCAATCTCTGTGCAAGAATAATGATGGTGGAAAGAATGTGACACACTTATGGGAGGGTAATCATTGTGCATTAATCAGGCTATTTAAAGGGATTGATACACCGTGCATGCCATTGACAATGGCAGTAGCAAATTAACTTGGTTTAAATCATTTCGTGAAGAGAAGAGTAGCAAATTGAGCCACTGAAAAATGTTCCCTAATTTCTTGGAAGTATATGGTTTTCGCTTTACACATTATCCACCATCGCGTCATCTTCGTCTCTTCCTTCCTAAACTAATTCTTCGTAGTGAGTACTACTTAAACAACTACGTAACATTTCTAATAATGACATGTACTGAGAGGTGCGATGAGGGAACCACGCTAAGTTGGTGCAACAATGATGTATGGGAGTAAATAACATTTTATGTACACATGAGAGCAAGGAAGGTGCAAAGGAATTTAATTAGTTTGTGTCGATATATATCCCTTTCGTCTAACACACACCACCCTTATCAGCCCAGCCAGTCTCTCCATAACTTTCACTAGCTATTTTACACATCCGGTACACACAGTCCTTCCTCTATATAAATCTTTGGTAACATAATCTTTGAATTTTTGTTGTGAAGGATCTGTGGTGTCTGAATCACTTACGTGAACGCGTGTCTCACTCCTCTCGTTCTATTTGTCTATTCTTTGCAGACACAGAGAATAACTTGAGTTCTTCCACAAGTTCTCGTCACTTCGTTCGATTCTTTGGCGTGTTGGATTTAAGACATTTAAGACTGGAAAATGAAGAATCAAATTAGATACAGCCTTCTCTCTGTGGTGTTCATCTTCGGATTCGCTTCTCAGTGGAGTTCCATCCTTGGTCAGTCAGATTCAGACTTCTCCTTACCAGACGGACATAATCTCATTCGTGTCAGAAGAAGTATGCTACAGAACATCGCAATTGATAGAGTGCTGAGGGACAAAGGCTTCGTGAGATCTCTCATCAACTGTGTTCTGGACAAGGGACCTTGCGACGGACAAGGAAGGCAACTTCGTCTAATGGCCCCTGAAATCGTCCGTGGACAATGTCCTGGGTGCTCCAGAAAGTTTCACGGTCAAATCATGAAAGTCGTTTCTCACGTTCAGCGGAACTTCCCTCAGGAATGGTCCGAAGTTACAAGAAGGTTCCTACAATATCCTGCTCAACAGTTCCAGAATGTTTTCGGCTACTAA
>JAQGAC010000170.1:0-37942 GCA_034696585.1 Isotomurus maculatus
ATATACCGGCAGGTTTCCATGGACATTTCGCAGAAAGTCATCACCCTTGCTTACAACTCTATACTTTCCGCAACAAGCGCTTCAGAAGCAGGTGTCCCTATCAGCAGAGAGAAGTTTTTGGACGGGTCGTTTTTTGTTGTCTTAGATTTACAACCGTCGAGTGAAACATTCACATTAAAAGATTATAAACCAGGACAAGTTCAAGTGGAACTAAAGTTCAAGACACCGCTAACAAACACAATAACATGCCTTGTTGTAGGGGTATTTCAAGCAATTATGAGCATAGACAAACACAAAAATGTGTCAATTGACTCAACAGCCATCTAAAACCATGGAAATGGACACTCCTACATTGTTATGTTGCCTTAGTTTAGTCACGAAAAAAACAAGTGTAAAACAATTCAGAGTTGTAGCAAAAAATCAAATAAGATTAATTAATCTGCGTAGATTACCTTGTGCTGCAATTATTAATACAGACCCTATCAGTAAACGTGGAAGGCATTGGTGTGCCCTTTATATTTACAATACATTTGGGAAACCCGTAGTGGACTTCTATGACTCTTATGGCCAAACTGCAGATTTCTATGGCTTTCGCCTACCCATGCCAATTGTTTTTCAAAACAGCAAACTGGCCCAAGCGTTTGATTCAGCGGTTTGTGGGTTATACGCATTGCGATACCTGTTTTACCGATCAAGGAACTACAGTAATTTGAGCATCATACGCTCTTATACGAGTAACCTCTTGCTTAACGACGAAATGGTACGAACATTTTACCGTGGATTAGGAACTCCCAAACCTAAAGGAAAACTTCGAAACAATAAACAAACTTGCTGCTCAAGAATGGTGAACAATCTTTAATTCAGTGCATTTGACACACAACCACCAAAGATAAAACATGTTCCACGTTTTCGTCTTCGGCTTCATAGCCGTGACTACAGCGATTAGCAATAGCAGCGTCATTGAAAACGAGTGTCGAAGTTGTACCGAAAATGGCACGCAAGTTTTCGTTAAACTTATCGCTGAACCTCTGTACCAGGCAGAATATGTTTGCAAAACATCTGCTGTTCTTGTGTCTAAATTTGGAATAATTGTTGACCGCATTTGTAACCCAGGACAGTGCACAAACATTAGCATGAGACCAATATCTCGCACTTTTAGTAGATACGACTTATTTTGCGACAACGTTGATCTTAATTCGGAATCATCAGTTCACACACAAATCCTTGACATTATAAAAAATTACCTCGAGATATTACTCATGAGTACAGTATTTGCTTTACTTGTGCTCAAAAAGTCTATGCTTGAAAAGTGCTTAAAAAATAAAACCTATTCATTCTTTAAACCAAGGATTGGAGCAGGGATTACAGAAATTAATCCCACAGACAAACATGAAGAAATTGCTTAAGTAATGCACTAGACCCCGCCTGCCTATTCACGAAATTATAAATGGGGTCGACAATGTGCATTACTTACATACTGGAATTGTGAATAGTGCAGGTTACTTCTGCCAATTTCCTAACTGTAAATTAACCAGTTAGGCATTTGGCTGAAGTACTCGACACTATTCTAAATCTACAATCCAGTCTTCGAGAAAATTCAGACTTCAAAACCAGTGGTGTGATACATAACCAAACTTCATGCTGGTAATAATTGCACAAGTACCCGCATTAGCAGACGACTAGACCTATTTTGGACTTTATTCATCGTGCGCGTGGGTACTGGAAGTTCGCTTGCATTTCTGCGGATATACAGTGGTGGAGGACTGCCGCCTTTGTCTCCTAGCCGCAGAGGCCAAGTACCATCACAATCCCGCTATCATCCTTTTTCATACATTTTTTTCTCATTTTTTGTCCCACGGAGAAAACTCCCCCACCCCTGGCCACCCACCACCATGCACACACCATTTTTCTCCCACCGCCATGCCCCGCCAACACGGCACTTTCGACCACCCCCATGGGCCATGGCGGTGGGAGAAAATGGCATTCTTAAACTACTTCTAACCTGCCGAAGAAATCTTCCCCTTCCCCGTGGGAAATTGCCATTGATCGCCTGCGTAGCTGTCTGGACCTCTGGACAGTCTGGATAATTAGGTTTTTTCCCTTCTAAATAACAACTTTTACCGTCATCCATAATTCAGCAGTGGACGATAATTGGAGCTTAGACGTGTGAGGCGTCTGAGAGCATTAATTTGTTTGATGAGGTCAATAGGAAAAAGAATACAGAGACGCATTGTGCAAATGATTAGATTTCAGTTCGTAAACGAGTTCAGCTTGACTGCCAATTTATTCCCTGCCTCATGTAAAAGATACAATTATTGAAATCCACTCAGTTGAGCTTTAACTCGTTTCGTTAACATTTTCATCATGAAATTCTTGAATACGAGTCGCGTAAATAAAAACAACTCCTGTGCTTTTGCACCAAATGTTTCCTTAAATTATTTGCATGATTTTCCGTTAACCGACTGTCAAAAATGACACACACTGACCCGTTTTCCATTGCCGAATACCGAAAGTAAGTTTGAACTGTGGTGGAGTCAATATTCTCAGTTTTATTACATTCGCTAGTGAAGTTTGAACTGTTGAACGGTAACAGGGTACGTTGGTATTTTAAGGAACTGAACTCCCGTCGCTGACATTGAGAAGGTCTGCTTGGTTTCCAAGACTTTGCGTGTCTCCTTGTGCAGCGCATCTTCTTTGTTGGTCAGCCAACATAACTTGACCCATTATTTATTTATTGAGACGATTGAAATCAAAGAAGCCCATCTTTCCAACCAAACCTTCCACAAAGAGTCAATAAATCCCACGCGTATTTGGAAATGTGTTCCAATGATGACGAGGTCCCTCCTTCTTTGCAGTCGCTTCCCCCAGAGGTAAGATTATAATAAAGCTCGCAATTAATTAATGTCATTCAGCTTATCAGTGGCTTCTCGTTTTGCTAATTCTGCAGCTTCGCATTCCGATCTTTGAGAATAACGTCACTGCGGAGGACCTCCAGACGCTCCGGGGAGTGTCGACACTCTTCAAGTTCGAAGTCGACCAGGAAGTTGGCCTCAAGAAGAATGTCAACATCTGCGACGAGTCCAGCGAAACGACGACGGAAAGTCGAACGGTTTTTCTGCGCTCCGTTGCTCTGCAGGAAGTGACTCTCGAATTTAACTCCCAGACGCTCCTGGATATCCGAAATATTCTCTCCAAACCTTCCAAACTTCGACATTGCGTCATCGGAGGTCGAATTCGTCGTCAACTGCTCCACTCGCTTTTATCCGCAGCTTCAAATCTCTCCTCGTTGAGTGTCACTGGACTTCTCCTTGCTCCTTCAAGAACAACTTCCGCGATTTTCGACAAGCTCCCTGAGTCAGAAGAAGCAGCGAGTCGACATTTCCTCCCTCGTCTTAAGTCTCTGGAAGTATTCCTTCACGAAGGATCGGCTCTCGAAGTCATGTTGACATCCCAAGAAGTCCTTCGCTCAATTTCAGCCCCGGGGCTTTCCAAGCTCGACCTCAAAATCGACTTCCAGCAGAATACTGTCATTCACATCTTCAGGACGATTATCGAATTCGTCACTTTTGTCGACGCTCACCCATCCCTGGTCTCCATTTCAATCTCCTTCGTGGGCAAAGGAATCAACATTCCCGTCGAAGTCGACGCAGATCCGTTGACACAGGAGTGTCGTTCCCTCTACAAATCTGCGACAAGGCTGCTGTCTCAGTTCAAGAAGTCCATTCAACTTGGAAGGTTCGCGAAGCTGGAAGAATTCCTCCTGGAGAGCAACTCGCATGACCTCAACGCAAAAGATGTCGCTAGGCTTTTCGTGGAAGCGCTGGAGTCTCCAGGAAGAAATGGAAACATGAAAAAGCTCGGATTCAAGATAAGAGATCTACCAAATTGGGAAAGGACGTACAACACTTTGACATCTTATCACGAGACGCTAAGAGAAATCTTCATCGAGTCGAGAATCTTCTCCGCCATCGACTTCCGGTCTTTCGGAGTCTGTGAAAACCTGGAGAGCTTCAGCATTCACGACACAAAGTGGAGAGTCTTGGGATTTGACGACTTTCCAGAGGAACGCGGTTCTGTCGAATGTTGCGGAAGGACTGGAGCTGCTGGAGAAGCTGCGGGTCTTTATTGTGAATGGACTGGTGCTGAGTCGGGCTGACGTTGTCGCGCTGAGTGTGAAGCCTCTGCGAGTGTTGGGGCTGCAGGAGGTTGCGTGGATCAACTTTGCAAGCTACCCGGACTTCGTCGTTCCTTCGCGCCCTGTCGATCTTCTTGGAGGAGCTGGAAGAGATGGAGGAGACGCGTTTCTGTCTGGAATTCCTCCGGAGGCCCTTGTGAACATGCTGAGCAACAGACACCTGGAGGCGCTCCTCGTGGACCTTCACTCGCACTTTGCGACCTCACTGCGGAGTGGAAGGGACTTCAGACTGACGAGAGAACGGCTGAGTGGGAACATCAGAAAATTCGATCTGGACATCTCCGCCTCTGGAGACAAACACGTGTCTCCGTACTGGAAGTTTCGAGGATCATCTGTGGAGTTCCCGTTCTTTTAAAATTCTAAATTGATGCACAACTTAATTAACTAACTAATTGATTAAATAGACTAATTACAAACTAATTAAACGATCAATGAATTGGTGGCTTTTCCATTTGATTTATGGGGACGAAAGATCATATTTAGTGGCATCTGTTAGTTAATGGCATTTAGTTATAAGGGACAGATTGTTCAGAGTCGCAACCTTCGCTTTTTCATGAGTCTTGTTCTGCGTTCGTTGGATTCATCGACACAAACTGGTCTGGTAGGAGGCTGAAACGCTCTCATCCACTTCCACACGTCCTTGGGATCTTTGGCGAGTAACCACACAATTTATACAATAGTCAGTCAATAGAGGAGGAAGTCAAGCAAAATATGAAATATCTGGTAGGTAGAAATTGTATTGATTGTATGTTTATACGAAGCCCGGTAAGACTTATAGAATGATTCAGTCTATTTTAGACCAATAAATACTTGAACTTCGATATTGTTTATGTTAAACACAACTTAGCTTTGGCTTCTCAACTGAACGGAAACAAAACCTCACAATATTTGTTTCTTTAAATGCTAAATTCATTTCCTATACGTACTGGAATATGCTGCATCCAAAAATTATTAAACAGCTTCCGGAACATTCAAAATTTCGAGAACCTGCGACCATTTCAATGAACTGATTTAAATAAAAGTTAGGCAATTTTAATAAACTGAGCATCTGTGTTTAAATTCAAAGAGATACCCTATTTAAAAACCTTGCCTTCGCTTTAAAATAACTACATTTGTTTTTGGAATAGGAATAGGTCCAAATAAGCAATATGGATTTAAAATAGTTTTGAAGCTTTTAGTTTTGTTTCTAAAGGAAGCATTTTATTGCAGGGGAACAAACTTTGTCAAGTCCATCCATATATTCCCAGTCCAAAATTTGTTCCCGTTTGTAAACTGAACGAAATTAAATTGGTATCCATAATTGAAAGCTTTATACTTGCTTCCTGGCATAAGATACTTTAACGAGCATTTGTAGACGAATATATAGAAATTGTATTGATTGTATGTATATTTGAAGCCCGGTAAGGCTGAAAGAATGCTTCAGTCTATTTTAGACCAAGAAATACTAGAACTTCGATAATGTTTATGATAAACACAACTTAGCTTTGTTCATTTTCCTGTACGTACTAGAATATGCTGCATCCAAAAATTTAATAAACAGGTTCCGCAACATTCAAAGATTCGAGAACCTGCGACTATTTCAATGAACTGATTTAAATAAAAGTTAGGCAATTTTAATAAACTGAGCATCTGTGTTTAAATTCAAAGGGATACCCTATTTTAAAACCTTTCATTCGCTTTAAAATAACTACATTTGTTTTTGGAATAGGAATAGGTCCAAATAAGCAACATGGATTTAAAATAGTTTTGAAGCTTTTAATTTTGTTTCTAAAGGAAGCATTTTATTGCAGGGGAACAAACTTTGTCAAGTCCATCTAAAAATTCCCAGTCAAAAATTGGTTTCCGTTTGTAAACTGAACGGCACATCCAAATTCAAAGTTTTATAGTTTCTTCCTGGCAATATTTGCTTATACCTATATTTTTGGACGTATGTTACTGGACGTACGAATAGAGGCTGCAACAAGTGTATAGATTTAAATCCCGGTTGCGGCCTAAGGTCGGTGGCGAGAGTGGCGACTGGAGGGGAAGAGACGGACGCAACTCGGCTGACTTTCTTCGTACGCACAGTCGTGTTTTTCCTGGAACTTTTGTTCTTCAAATTCCAACACAACCGAACTTCTGCAGGTTTATTTTTTCTCGGTTGCGGCTATAGTTAATTCAAGATGAATTGATAGATAGATATATTTGAATATATCTATCTATCAATTCATCTTGAGAGTCAGAGGTCACCTGCTTAACACCTGCTTAAGAATTTATTGTTAGTCTCACCAGTTTTTATCCAGGGAGGAACTGAAGATAAGTTATGGAACTATGCGGTGGATCCTGGAGTTTAAGATTTTGTCCTGAAATCCAATTATGTTTAATCAAACTGGGTTGAAAATGTGGCGGAAGCCATCCAGTGAATCACGCACGTTATTAAGTCACAACAGGTCACCTTAACAGTCATATATTTAATCCAAAAATGATCCTGATTGCACCACGATTAATAATTTTAACGAGAAATTAAGTTAATCAATTGAAGGGAAGTGAGCTGGGGACGAGTCAGGGAAGAGAATGGCTAGTCTTGAGGTGGAGATGAGCGTGAAACTGAAGATTTTGAAGATCGTAGACCTCAGGACGACCTTGAAGGGACCCATTTTGACCCTCAGAGGAACAAAGGAACGCGAATAATCTGCGCAGACTTTCTTAGAGAACCCTCGTGGGTTCCTCCAAAGTTTCCTGGGGCGACTGGAGACGAAGGAAGAGGAGAGCGAGTGGATGGAAGCCATCCACGGATACACAACCAACTCAACGAGGCTGGAGACGCATGCGACGAAGGGAGCGAAAAGTGCCAATGGGAGTTGAGAAATTTTGCGGTGTCTCCAGTGGAAGAATCCCAACGACCCGTAGTTCCCTACGAGGCTGGTCAACAGAATTACCAAGTGGTTCAGTGGAAGTGCGAACCTTCCCACAAACTCGTTGAAACGGTACTGGAACACTTGGAACTTCCGGTACTGCAGAACCCATCGTGTAGTTCCATAATTTATTTTCAGCTCCTCTCTGCATAAAAACTGCAGGCTGAGGATTTAACAGCAGTGTGCGTTAAGCAGGTTGTTTCTCACCTGTAGCAGCGCAGTTCTGTTTGAGACTTGAAGAAGAACGCCAATTCCAAGAAAATGACGAAAGTGAAGGATGTCCAGACGTAAAAAGACAAGGAGACCTCGACAGCTGCGCACAAAAGAAGAACGAAAAGTTGAGACTGAAACCGCAACGGAAGCGACCCGAAGAGAAACTGTGACTGCAGAGGATTGGCGAAAAAGATGACTGCAACAAGCGGAAGGCTGACTACAGCAGCTCCTGCCAAAGTGAATAGGATGAGTTCCAAGAGACGCTCGTGGCTCCTCACTTCCTTCCTGGAGGAAACCTTCCTCCGGAGTTCCTCTGCAAAAGATCAACCAACAATCAGTCAGGCTACAGAATGGAACGTGATTGTCTACCTGAGACGATCCTCGAGTCGGAGACGAGGAGATTGAAGAACGCAACGAGATCCTCCGCCTGGAGGAGAAAGGTCAGCTGGAAAGACGCTTTGAGGGAGTTCCCAAGCAGCCACATCAGATGGAGTTCCTTCTGGAGACTGGAGATCGACTGAAATTGGAGGACAAAGGTGGCTACAAGAAATAAGAAGTGACTCCAGCTGAGAATTAAAATGCAGAGGTACTGGAGAACCCGAGGGACGGAACCAAATGTGATTTTCTGGGCGGAAGAGTTCCAGACGAAAGGAACGGCCCTGAGGAAGGAAAGGAGGCGGAGGACTGGAGAATATTTCTCCAGCAGATTCTTCGACAACATCACAACCACATTTGTCCAGTGGACAAATCCTTCACCTGAAATGTCCTTTCGCGAGCTACTTGGCGCAAAGGCTTTCAGTAAAATCGAACCACCGTCTCCTTGAAGTTGTTTTGGGAAATGTTGGAGGATAAATGGGGAATGGAAATAAACAGAGAGAAGAAGGTTTTGTGTAATTTATTTGTTGAGGATTCTAATCGCAAAGATTCGTCCCACAGTTCAATTGTGGAAAACAAGGCGAATATTTGAAAGGCCGTCCTCCCCTCTTCGGTCACTCTTATCTTCTCATCATTCGATTTCTCGTCCGTTCTGCTTATTATTCCAACTCTCCACAAACCAATTTTCCAGGCTGGTTTGGAACAATTGAAGGAGGCTTGTAAATGTGAATTTACTATTTAATCGGAGCCAGCTACTTTTAATCCTAATGTGTTCCAAATCGGATTAGGAAACTTTGCTGGAAGTGTAAACCTTGTGACTTGTGTAAAACCTAGAGAGATTAGAGCTGAAGTAAATGTCAGTCGCAAGAAGAACAAGGGAATCGTGTGGTCTGAAATATCGACCACCGCTTTTCTCTTCTTCGTCACTTTCTCCCTTTTTGTCTCCCATTCCTCCTGAGGTCACTTCGAAGTCTCCGCAGACTTCCAGCGACGTCACAGATGGTCGTCGGCAGGAAACAGAATCGTTAGTCTCGCAGTAGAAACCACAGTGAACGAGAGGACCCTGAGTATCGTAGACTTCGAAATGGACCTGTTGAACGACCCCATTTTGACCTACAGAGGAACCAACGACTTAGAATACGGAAGCCGTAAGGATTCCTCCGGAGTCTCCGCATGGAGGAGGTTGCAGCAAAAGACAGCGAATGAATGGAACCCATCCACAAGTAAATCACCAGTTCGTAGGAAAGCGCAAAGGTCACAATGAAAGGGAAGACGGTGTAGAGAAGAGGCTGCGGTGTCCTCGTGAGGTGGAAGAATTCTATGGAGCCGTAGGTTCCAATGAGACTGAGGCACAGGCTGTTCACCGCCTGGTACGGCAGCACGAGTCTTCCGAAAACCTCGTTGAACTCTCCCTGAATCAACTGGAGTCTCCTGTACTCCAGAATCCATCTTTTCGTCCCCAACATCTGCTGCAGATGATTCCCGTACTGCTTCAGTTCCGATTGGACACTGAAGACGTAGGAGACTTCCAGGAAGATGAAGAAGGTCACAGAGACCCAGATGAAGCCCAAATTGACTGGGCTAAAAACTAAATGACAAGTTCCGTAAGAAGAAAGAGGCTGTTGGTGTTAAATTAATGTGCAGTAAGCTACTTTAGATTATGACTACGACTCAACGTAGTTAACTATTTGATATGGCTGCAAATAAATGGGAATAAGCCGTTGATATTGTTTAGAGAATCTCTTTTACTAAAATCTCTCCTAACCCGAATGTCTCAAAAATCCGAAATCGCTTTTTCAACCCAAAAGTTCATAAATTTCTTAAGGAGAAAGTGCTGCGCCTGCACGAATCATGATTTCCAGAAACTTTCGAACTCAAAATTCAAACATAAATAGGCATCGAAAACACCTGATCCCTGTACAATTTTATCGACACCCTTTGAGCCCATAAACATTAGTTCAGATTTTGTCATTAAATTAAACTGCAGCCCTATAAAATCAGGTGATCGAATATTTAACTTTGTTTGCAAAACCATAAACAAATTTTTAATTTTTGTTAGTCAGCCTGCAGTGGACAAGTTTCTTAAAATGAAAGATCACGTAATTACTCTTAAGAATCAAAGTCAGGATATAAATAGGAACCGTAAACCTAGATATATTGTGAATTCGGCGTAAAGTTTTAAATCTGGTAATAAAAGCATGAATATATTTATATTGAAGCGATTCATTTCTGCTATTCCAGTTCAGCATTTTATTTATAGCCAAGAATAAAAAATACACCATGGAATTCATAAAAAATCACTAGTATAAAAACGAGGAGTGTATGCCACCTAAATCCATTCAACTTCTTTCCCACAAAGTGAAATGGAGAAACTTATTTTAATCTCAACTGCTGCTTTGTTGCTTGTCCTTTCCGCGAACTTCACGCGGACTGAGGAACGTAAGTAAACTGAAATTCAGTTGAACACAAGCCATCCCGAATTTTTTTAGAATGAGATTTCAAGGTGTTTATTTCCAGAAACCTGCGGAAGCCCAGGAGACCCTCCGTGTGAATTTGATGCGTGTTGCATTGCTGAGGCGCTTAAATGTACGAATGGTACGTTAGGCAATTTATGCAACAAAGACTGCAAGTGCATGGATGGCCATTCATGTCTGGATGGCGACGAAGAGGACATCGGAAGCGGACCCAACGTTGGAACATGCCAGGAAATCTCTCCGTAATAACGTAAGGAAAACTGTTACGAAATGTAGTTTTTGGTACGGAAGGCATAAATCATATGGCGTGAATTTAAAGGGTTTGATATTTTCTTACAGGCTATTTATCAATTTTAAATGACAGACCACGAACACGTGCAAAGTAAGGCGATTGAATTCTTGCAACCATCGAAGTCAACTAAGTTAGTAATAAAAGCTTTTTTTAATTTAGATCGCGGCCAAAAAAGGAACATCCCTTCACGCAACTCTCATAGCTTAATCAAAAAATCCTTCAGCCTATTTGAACCTTTAAGTATCATTCGCAATAATTTACGTAACCACTTTGTCAGTGGGATTGAAAATTATCGTAAATGAATAATAAAAACCATTATTGCAATTTACTTTCTTTAAGTGGAGCAATCAACATTTTGATTCCGTCATCTAGCGTCCCTTTGTTAATATTATTAACACTAATCGTCACAAAAGACTAATGATGACGAGGCATGTAAATAACCAGGGATTTTGATTATTCGTGATTTCTAAACTTCTTAATAATGCATATGCATCCAGACCCTGTGTAGCTGAAAATTGCATATTTAAACCTGCTGAAGAATTCTGGACAAACTCGGTCCTTCTTCTTACAGCTGTCTTTGGGCAAGGCTCCTCTGTTCCACTGCTACTCAACCTCCTCAGTCTCCGGATTACATCTCCACGCCCTTTTAAAGGGACATAGGGAAGACGTAGGAGACTTTCATGAAGATGGTCACTGAGGCCAGACGTAGAATATCCACGTCACTTCAGCCACGGCGAAAAAGGCGAGGAGACTCCTGGAAGTCTTCAGCAGGTCTGGAATGTCTGGAAGGGCGGAGAACAGAAACTGCTGCTGATTTGGATTGTTGAGGAAGACTCCAAGAATCATCGGAGGAGTTCCAATGGCTGCAACGGTAAATCCCACGAGGATTCCTTCCAGCCGACGCTCCTCCCTCTTTGCTTGTTTTCTGGAGGCAGATCTTCTCAGCAGCTTATCTGTGGTTCAATCCAAGCTATTAGTAATAAGGACTTAATTATGCTGGAGGATTACTTACCCGTTTTCTTGACCTTGAGATGAGTTTGTTAGTAAATTGGAGTATTTCTGGTGTCTGGAGGAACAGCGCCAGTTGGAGTGTCGCGTGGAGGTGGTTTCCGCTTATCCAGAGGACGTGGATGGCTCTGTAGACGATGGAGACGGAGGAGAAGTTGAGGAGCAGCCTGGAGACGAGGATTCCTAATCCAACTGTAAACGAAGACACACATCCACGAAAAGAGATGGGCGGAGCTTCCCATTTCCATTTTGTGGTGGGTGTGGTCCCATTTGTAGGGCAATCCTCTCGCCCTGTTCAGCACACTCAGAACTCGACTGTACTTCTCCAGCAGTCTTCGAGACAACATCTGTCCAACTGGAGAAACCTTATCCGTCACTGGACAAACCCTGGGGCATTGCGAGACGAACGACGACTGGAACTGTTTATTCCTGGACAAGAACTATAGGAGTAAAGACATTCCTTTCTGGTCTGAAGTTCCTCCTTCTTTCTTTCTCATCATTAATTCAACGAGAATTAATTCAGCAGGTGATAATCTTCAGTGAACAAGCGATTGTAAATCATGTCTGCGAAATTTTAATAGCCAACAGCCTCATTTCAACATTTTCAAACGCTCAGTTTCCTTAATTACTCAACAACAAACCAATTATAAACAACCAAATAGCACGTTACGTAAGAAGAAAACCTGTTCGTTTTCCCCAGCTGTAAACTGAGCTGGCGTATTAAAGAATATGATACGATTGCATTGGCAGCAGTTCCAACAAGTTCTGTGATCCCACATTCCACTCAATGAGAACTTACGCAGAAAGAAGGACTTAATCGATCCGAGGGTCCTTAATTGCGACACACTTAATGTTCACTCACATTCCGACTCCGTGCAACCCATCCGATCATTTCTTGTTTAGAAATAATTGCATTCAATCTGCCAAAGTAATCTTCCACTTCTCCGTGGATAATTGCTATTGATCGCCACCGTGGCAGTCTGGAACTGTGGATAATTAGCTTGTTTCTCAACTTACAGCTCCGTACGTCATTAATAATTCAGTAGTAGACGATAATTTGAGCCCATACTTTTGAGGAATTAACTTGTTTGTATGTCAATGCTCAACAGGAAAGAGAATACAGAGACGCACTGTGCAAATGATTGTGAAGCTCAGAACTGAGAGGATGGTAAACTTGGAGATGAACTTGAATGAGCCAATTTTGACTTTCAAGGGGAGGAAAGAACGGTTGTAGGCTGAGATGAGTTCCCTCGAGAAGCCGTAGTAGTTCTTCTGGAGCCTCCGGATGGAGGAGACTTTGGAGGAGGACGCGTGAATGGAGCCCATGGAGGAGTAGATCACAACTTCGTAAATTAAGGAGGAGAGTGAGATGAGAGGAAAGACGAGGTAGCTGGGAAGACGAATAAGGCGTCGTAAATGGAAGAACCTGATGCTTCCGTAATTTCCAATGAGGTTGAGTGCCAAATTATTCACGAGGGAGTATGGAATCACGAGACTTCCAAAACATTCGTTGAATATCTTCTGCCTCAACTGGAGTCTTCTGTACTGCAGAATCCAACGCTGCGTTCCAAAAATGTGCTGCAGACGTCTCCTGAACATCTGCAGTTCCAGGAGACATCCAAAGACGTACGAGAACTCCAGGAAAATGAGAAAGGTCACTGAACACCAAACGTAGATAATCCAGATGAGCTCACAGACACTGCATAAGAACAAAGTGACCACTGAGGTCTTCCAGTGATACGGAAGTGCTGAGAACAAAAACTGCTTTTGATTTGGGTTGTGGAGAAAGACAGCAAGGACTACTGGCTGACATGCTACAGCCGCGAGGACAAATCCCCACAGGATGACTTCCAGAAGACGCGCTTGATTTAAAGCGGAATTCCTGGAAGCTGATTTCCTCAGCAGTTTGTCTGGAAGAGAAATTACAATTCTGGAAGCTGGAACTCTACGACACTTTCGTTCCAACATCAAAGAAAGACAAACCTGAGGCTACTTTGGAATCAGCAAGGAGATTATTGAAGAACTGGAGAAGCTGATTCGCCTGGAGAAGCAGCGCAAGTTGGAGGAGAGCGTGGAGATGCGAGCCAGTGAGCCAAAGGAGATGGAAACCCAAGTGGACTTTGGAGACGGAGGAAAAGTGAAGGAGGAATTGACTCGTCATGAAGACGCAGATTGTCCAGGAATGGAGGAACACAGCCAGCCACGCGAGAACATGTCGGCTGTCTCCCTTTTCCATCGTCTGCAGGGCGGAGTTCCACTGGAACGGAAGTGACCTCACGGAAGTCAGAAAGGTCAGCACTCCGGAGTACCTCGCGATCACTCCGCGTGTTAACATTGTCGCTGGGGCCACGTGAGACGACACAATTGAACCACTTCAGTCAATTGGTTTTTGTTGTAGCGTTCTGCTGTGTTTAATGTCGCTGATTGTTCCTCTTGTGTCACGCTGACTGAAACTGGACACTCGAGTTATGGAAATGGAACTGGAATGCTGGTTTGCGTGTTAAGCATTTGGAAGATTCAGAATGGATAGACAATAAAGAGCGGAGTAATTAAACCATTTAAACCCTCCGGGAATCGATTTCTCCACTTAATATTTATTTAGGCCGGTCTTTGTTTAATCCTTCCCATCCCGTTCAAATAAGTTTAGTGGTGATTATTATAATTATTCAACCATCAATTGAGTAACGCTGAGTTTGCTTAGGTTTGAAGTCCTGTGTTCCAGAAGTTGCAACCTACCTGGAGAAAACCCAAAGTTCATTCCTGGAGACGAAACGAAACTTCGAAGGACAATCATTTTGTGAGTTGGGCAATAAATTGAATAAATCGATGTGTCCGTAGCCTCGTTACTTCGATTTCTTCTTCTCCGGGTTTCTGCAATTGCAAAACTGTTCCAGTAATTCAATCCACTCGGCACTCTGGAGAATCCAAAGGAGCTTCATGACTCACCCGTGCAACTTGAATGGAACTTATATTCCCATCCTGGGACTCGTAAGTCTCTCTCTCATCTCTTAACCTTCTCCAGACTTAACGTAATCCTTGTCATTTACAGAGAGAAAAACTCAAATCCGTTCTCTTCCCAAATGGAAGTGTCCAGTCTATGAGTGGCTATTCCTTCGAAGTCCTCAACCTTCTCCAGTCTTCACTAAACTTCACGTAACTTCTCCAGCAACACTTGATAATTCTCCAGCTGCCTCCAAAGCTACAGTTTAAATTTCTCCAGGTATTAGTGAACGGCGAAGGATTGGTCGACCAACTCCCCAATGACAGTTGGACTGGAATCGGCCGACAAGTCGGCCAGTTGAATACGGTTCCTTTGGAGGAGGATGCTGTTGATGGTTTGCTGGAAGAACCGAACACATTTTCATGGAATTAACGAAGTTTTGATCTAGTTGTTTTGAAGATGCTAAAATATGACGTTCGTATATGTGTAAAGATGAACTTGCAGGAAATAAGTGCAATAATAGTTTTAGCCCAGGTAATATTGGGCTTATAGGAGGATGTAAAACGGCAGGCCGTCCGACCGTCTGTCTGTTATGTGTCGCGATTTTCTCAAAAACTACTGAAGCTACGGTCACCAAACTTTGCAATTTGTTAGAGAAAGCGATGGCATTGTGTCGATTGGAAACAAAATTAGATTGCGATGCTTAACACACATGCAGCAGGTGCTTAAGTCTCGAGATGCAGAACTTGCTAAATTCTTATAATCGATACAGCTCATGTGTTTCATAACCAAATGAGAAGATCTTTTTTGCTGCTATTAAAGAAGTCACCTACTGTTAATGTAGACTCATAGCTAAACATGTGGATGCAACATAGGCCTTAGAAACTTGACTTAAGTACGTTACTAACCAGTTACACAAAATTTGTTCCGAGCAGATTTCCACGATTTTACATCCGATTGAGTTCAAACTTTGAACTAATAGACCTTTGCATAGTTGCATAGTTGCTATCAAAAGCTGAGCTTGCTACGTTAAGTTAGAAACCCGTGCGGGGTGATAAGTTTTTACTAAAACGTGAATATGTTTACGAAGCATGCAGTAGATTTAACACGGAGAAACTAACGAAGTTGAAATTGTGAAGTTTTGTTAAACTAGCGATTGCTGTTAAAATGAGGTATCGGGTCAGTCCCCAACCCCTTAGCAACCACTAATAAATCAGTGTTAAGGCTGAGTGGGAGCCCCGACCGGGCACTTGGCGGCTCAAGCAGAACTAAGTTTCCCTATACCAGTGCGTAACGAATACGAATTTGGCTAATTCTCAGCCCCATTTTGAAGTTCATTAAATGTGTTTAGCGTATATTTTGTGTAAAATACAGGAGAATAACTTGTTGCTCGTCGATTTTTGAAAAACTTCTCCACCTTTTGAAAAACACCTTTTTTAAGTTTAATTATTTAATTAAAAAACGTACGAGCAAAAATTTCGAAATCGGTGAGCAACATCTTAAAGGTAGCCTTTGTGTGTTCATTCATGCAAAACCACGTTTCATAATAGTTAGTATGAACGGAGTTATTCAAGCTTTTAACTAAATTTAGCATAGAAACGGGGCATTGTGGTACGATTCCAAGGCGGGAACTGGCCGGTTTTGACCCTACTCCCCTCAGGTGTGACCTTAGAAGGTCACGAAAAGTTTATCGAATCAAGCTCTTAAATTTTTGGAACTGAAGTAATATTTATTTCGAGCAAATAAGGCTGCGTGTAATTAATTAAACAGGAAAGATGTTTCTACAACTTTCTCCCCAAATCTTCATTGTTTACATTTTGCGGAGAAAGTTGGTGTGGATCACTTAGTTCACACTCGCATCACTTGGTGATTTTTCTTTCTCGAAGGCTCTCTCCCACTCAGCCTTAACTTGATTTCTAAGGAAATTAGAAAATAATTTTTCATGTAAACTCTGTTGAAACCCTCTGAAAACGTTAATCCCTCACGAAATTTGAGAAATTGTGTGATATGTGTTACTAAAAGCTGTATTATCCCTACGTTACGTGTCATATAAATTACCTGGGCTTCGAGAATCTGCTTTGTGTAGGTTTTTATTACTTACTTAGAATGATTTTCAATCCCCTGACAAATTGAATAAAGAAATGACGCTCGTTGGTTCAAATAGGCTGAAGGATGTTTTTGAATAAGCTGCGATGGTTGCGTGAAGGGATGTTGAATTAGTTCCGTGTTTTCCTGTGATCTGCGTTCTAAAAGGTTTAGTGTAAACTAATACAACTGGTAGTGTGAATTCTATCGCCTTACTTTGCATATGTTTGTGGTCTGTCAGTTGGAATGGATGAATGGTCTGTAACAAAATATCAAACCCTTTAAATTCATGCCATATGATTTATGCTTTCCTTACCATAAATTATGTTAAGTAACAGTTTTACGTACGTTCTTACATACGGAGAGCTTCACACGCATTTTCCATGCTCTCTGTCTACGAAGTCGTTCATCTGACATTTAAGGCCCTCCTTGCACTTGCAATTACTGTCGCAAAGGTCTTCTGGCTCACCTTTCATGCATAGACCCTCAACTGATTGTGAGTTCACAACAACGCAACACGCGTCAGGTGGACATGAAGACAATAAAGCGTCTCCTAGTCTAATGCAGGTTTCTGGAAACAAGCACCTTGAAATCAGGTTTCTGGAAACGAACACGTTGAAAACTCCTTCAGTTTTACTTACGCGGAGAAGCCCACGTGGTGTCCGCGGAAAGGACTAACAGTAAAACTGCAGTTGAGATTAAAATCAGTTTCTCCATTTCACTTTGTTGGGAAGAAATTGAATGGATTTAGTGGCATTAGCTCCTCCTTTTTAAACTAGTCATTTTTAATCTACTCCATCGTATGTTTCATTCTTGGCTGTAAATAAAATGCTGAACTGAGATTAAAGCCGAAATGTACTACGTTCTGCTCCAATATTCATGCTTAATTACCAGATATAAAAGTTCCGCTAAACTCACAGTATCCATCTAGGTTTACGGTTCCTATTTATATCCTGACGTTAATTTTTAAGAGTGATGACGTGATTTTAAGAAATAGGTCCACTGCAGACTGTACCAATATTTGAAAATTTGTTTATTAAAAATAATTTGGGAAGTTAAATAATCCATTACCTAAATTTGTAGGCTTGCCGATTAATTTCAAGCCAAATTCTCAACTATACGTTCTTTCTGGGCTCAAAGGGTATCGATTAAATTTAATAGTTGAGGTAATCGGAAAATTTGGAAACGATTTGGTTTGTGAATTCGTCAGTCTGTGGTCCTATTCTCGCACCGTACGTTTTGAATTTTTAATTTGAAAGTTTCTGGCAGTGCGAGAGATTCGGGTTAGAAGAGATGTTAGTGAAAGAGATAAATTCTAAACATCACCAGGCACCAATGGCTATAATTCCTCCTTGCAGCCTTATGAAACAATTAACTTAATTCGAGTAAAAGCCATAAGCTTATGTAGCTTAATGCCCACGTTGACTTTACTCGCTTCTATTTAATTAAATGCCACTGAAAAATTAAATTGTAACTTGGTGAATAGCTGAACAACCTCATGCGTTAGAAATAAAATGATAAAATATTATTATAACTTGCGAAAGATAATTCAGGGGATAATTGATGTTCACTGGGGAAGAATGAGTTTCAATGAAAGCAACTTCAATGGAACGCAGTTGTGCAAAACTTCGGAGGACAATCATTTTGTAAATTGGGCAATAAATTGAATAAATCGATGTCTCCGTAATTCGCTTCATTTGATTTCTCTTATTTGCACAGCCAGCCTCGTTACTTCGATTTCTTCTTCTCCGGGTTTCTGCAAGTGAAAAACTGTTCCAATAATTCAATCCACTCTGGAGAATCAGAGGAGCTTCATGAATCACCCGTGCTACTTGAATGGAACTCACATTCCCATCGTGGGACTCGTAAGTCTCCTTCTCACCTTTCAACCCTCTCCAGTTTAACTTAATTCTTGTCATTTACAGAGAGACCCTGACTACGAAATCCAACTCAAATCCGTTCTCCTCCCAAACGGAAGTGTCCAGTTTGTGAGTGGCTATTCCTTCGAAATCCTCAATCTTCTCCGGTCCTCACTAAACTTCACGTAACTTCTCCACTAAAACTCAATCCTTCTCCAGCTAAAAGCTACCAACTTCTCCAGGTATTCTCCAGTGAACGGCGAAGGATGGATTGACCAACTCCCCAACGGAAGTTGGACTGGAATCGGCCGACAAGTCTTCGCCGGTGAGGCCGTCTTGGCGATGACTCCGTCTTCGATGCTTTCCTACCGACTGGAGGCCTTCGACTTCCTCTTTCCCTCGGGAACGTGGGACATGCGGGTGCGGGTGCAGAAAAACAAACCTGAGACTACTTTTGAATCAGCGAGGAAATTATTGAAGAACTGGAGAAGCTGGTTTGCCTGGAGAAGCAGCGCAAGTTGGAGGAGAGCGTGGAGATGCGAGCCAGTGAGCCAAAGGAGATGGAAACCCAAGTGGACTTTGGAGACGGAGGAAAAGTGAAGGAGGAATTGACTCGTCATGAAGACGCAGATTGTCCAGGAATGGAGGAACACAGCCAGCCACGCGAGAACATGTCGGCTGTCTCCCTTTTCCATCGTCTGCAGGGCGGAGTTCCACTGGAACGGAAGTGACCTCACGGAAGTCAGAAAGGTCAGCACTCCGGAGTACCTCGCGATCACTCCGCGTGTTAACATTGTCGCTGGGGCACCGTGAGACGCTGCCTTTTAAATGTGACTTACTTCCACACTGACAATTTATTTATTACACGACTGACGATGAGTGAGTGAATGCCGTCAACCGGTTTCTGTTGTTGTGTTCTGCTGTGTTTAATGTGACTGTTTGTTCCTCCTGTCTCACGTTGACTGAAACTTGACAGTCGACTGACTTTTGGAAATGGGACACTCCAACCGGAATGCTGGGCGTTGGGAAGATCAGAAATGGATAAGCAATAAAGAGAAGAGTAATTGAATCCTCCGGAAATCAATTTCCCTAGTTAAAATTGATTTCCGCCCGTCTTTATTTAATTACCACTTCCCGACCAAATATTTTTACTGGTAATTATTATAATTAATCAATACAGTAAGGCAGAGTTTGGGTAGGTTTTTGATGTCCTGCGTTCCAGAAGGTGTGAACCAACGCTGGAGAATCCCGGTGATTTATTCCTGGAGACGAACAGAAAGTGAATTTTGTAAATTGGCCAATAAATTGAATAAATCGATGTCTCCGTAATTCGCTTCATTTGATGTTTCCCTAATTTACACAACGAAAATGAGCATCGTTACTTCTCTTCTTCTCCTAAGGATTTCTACCAATGCAAAACTGTTCCATTAATTCCATCCACTCTGGAGAATCCAGAGGAGCTTCATGACTCACCCGTGCGACTTAAATGGAACTCACATTCCCATCGTTGGACTCGTAAGTCTCTCTCTCACCTTTCAACCTTTTCCGGTTTAACTTCAGCTTTACTGAATCCCTGTAACTTAACAGAGAGACCCTGACTATGAAATCCAACTCATTGTCAGTTCCGTTCTCCTCCCAAACGGAAGTGTCCAGTTTGTGAGTGGCTATTCCTTCGAAATCCTCAACCTTCTCCAGTCCTCACTAAACTTCACGTAACTTCTCCAACAACACTCGATAATTCTCCAGCTGCCTCCAAAGCTACAGTTTAAATTTCTCCAGGTATTCTCCAGTGAACGGTGAAGGATGGATCGACCAACTCCCCAACGGAAGTTGGACTGGAATCGGCCGGCAAGTCTTCGCTGGTGAGGCCGTCTTGGCGATGACTCCGTCTTCGATGCTTCCGTACCGACTGGAGGCCTTCGACTTCCTCTTTCCTTCGGGAACGTGGGACATGCGAGTGGCGCTGCGGCAGCCTCCGTCGCATTCGGTGCGGAACCTCGTCTCGTCCATCTTTAGCGTCTCCGTGTGGAGCTCCGCCCTCCTCACCTCCGTCGCCGCTCTCCTCCTCCTCAAACTCACCTTCCTCCTCACGACAGCCAAACTCGTGGCGCTCCAAGAAGACGACCGACTTCTCCAGGAACCCACCTTTTGGATCCTCGTCACTTTCTGCCAAAGAAGTGAGCAGCAGCAAATTTATTACAAAAAGATCCTGGAAATAATTAGACGTGTTTAATTCCTGCAGGTCTCATGGGAAGCCCTTCGTCCCTTCCACTCCGCCTTGTCTACATTTCCGTCCTCATGACGTCACTCGTGGGCTTCGTCGCCTTCAACGCTTCGCTTGTTTCCGTTCTGTCGACAGAAGTGCAGCCGATTAGATCTTTCGGAGACCTTCTCCGCAGTGAGTTGGCTCTCCTGGGAGATTCCTCAACGCCTTACACACATTCAATCATTCAAGTAAGAGATTAAAGAGTTCAAATAAGTTTTACAACTTTTAGCCCAGGTAATATTGAGCTTATAGGAGTACGTAAGGTGTTCGTCTGCCCGTCGTTCCGTTCGTTCTGATGTGTCAATGATTGCTCAAAAACTACGGGAGCTACAAACGTAATTTTGCAGCATTCTTGAATAAGCGATTTCATTGCATTAATCGGTGTCAAAATTCGCTTGTGGTGATTAAGTCACATTCTATAAGTGATTAAGTGCTTAGAAACGAATTTTCATGAATTCGTTAATTTGATATATATATTGACCAGTTGCATTGATCTTTCCGAATTTTTCGTATTTTAGAAAATTCATCATTGTACACTATAAGAAAGCAAAAGGTAGCCATCAGAAGCTGCAACGACCCTAGAAACCCCCATTAAGTGTGTTTCCAACGAATGCCATAAAAGGTACGGCTAAAGTCGACAATTTTCTAGGGCATTTTAAGGTATGGCCGAAGAATGGCTCCAACCCAAATTTAGTCTCTATTGAAAGAAAAAGCGATTTTCTTTCGTTTAAGATCGGTTTTGGAGTGGAGCCATTCCCCGGCTGTACTTAATTTTTCAAAACTAACACCTGTTTTCATCCGGTTTTAGACTGCAAAACTTATAGTTCGGTAACCAGATAGCAACTTCTATTGTTAAACCTAATACTCACTTTGAAATCACTCATTAAAAATCCAGTACTCGCTTTGTAGTTTTTCTTAAAAAATGTTTCAAAAAAATGAAAAACCCATCTCTCGTGTATTTCTTGCTTGAAAAATCTAGAATAAGTGAAATGCAATCACTTGCGAATTTTTACTTGTATTTCCGACTGATCTATTTTCATGACTGCTTATTTGCTTGTAATGAATTTTTATAAACCAGAAGAATTAACGTCAGGTTTAGCAGCACATATGCAATGTTTTTTTATTATTGTAAGTTTCCTGTGGGGTCCTGAGTAAAATGCCCTATAATTGTATGTTTTTTTAAATACAGTCGTACTGTGAAAAGCCAACACGAATTAGTAGTTTGTGTTAGTCTCAAAAGTCAGGCTTAAAATATTTTTTGAATACAATATCAAGGAATGTAAGGATATCAATAATGTGAGTCTTTTAAACCGCAGTGAAATTACTGTAAAACAAATTATTTAGTAAGTTTTTTGCATATTAGCTTATTTGGTGTTGCGGATTCAAATGCATTTTTGTGGTCTTTTTGCAACTGCTCTTAGGATAGTTTAGCTGTGAGTACAGATGAGAGAATATAAAGTTGAATTCTCAACTTCAGGACATGTAAAGATGCAATATTCATAATAAGAAAGAATAATTGCATGGCAAATCTGAGGAATTTTATTTTGGGGTAAATGTCTTTTGAGACGGAGTAGAAAGTTGATACGGGGATTAATTTTTGTTACAATTGATTTAATGTGGTACTCAAAGTTCAGATTCTCATCCAGCCAGATTCCAAGATATTTAAACTCACTCACTCGGTTGATTGTGAGTGAGTCGTTAATAATACAGGAGATATCTGGGGGAATCCTTTTCATTCGCTTGTTGTAGAACAAAACAAAATAAGATTTATTCCAGTTTATTTTCGTTCCGTTTTTTTCACACCAAGCTTTAGATTAGAGAGCTTAATCTTGGATTTTTCAATCAAAAAATCAAACGTGAGCTCAGATACAATTACACCAATATCGTCTGCGTAGAGATCCAATTCATCTTCAACTGCACTAGAAATATCATTAATAAATAAGTTGAATAAAAAGGACCAATAGTTTGAATAGTTGAGCCTTGTGGGACAGAACTTGGGAGTGAGTACGAGCTACTACCTACTTTGATTTTTTTTAAACCGATGGTGTAAGTAGGAGAATAAAATTATAAAGAGGTAGTCAGGAATATTAAAATATTGATCAGCTTTTCGATTAAAAGGGAGTGAGGAACAGAGTCAAATGCTTTGGCTAGATCGAGGAACAAGCCTGTAAATGTATGATGTGTCGTAGAAATAACAGGGCAGGTTTAACCTAATGACTCTTCCAACTATTATACAGGGCAGGTTGACACGAGTATAGACACACAAATACCTTCAGCTCTTTATTACTACTTACTACTACCACTGGACAAGACGAGAGCTGGAGAGAGACTGACTGTGATGTCGTAGAATACACGGACTCATATCCCATACTATCACAAAGCCAATTGTGTAGTTTCCAGAGTCGATAGAGTTAATATTTAAGGTATTATACAAAATTGTTACACATTGAGATTTTTCATAAAACACGATTTTTTGGAGCCATACTGATATTTTTAGGAAAAAGGATTGAAGCTATCAAAGAGGTTACCTGAAATAATCTCTGAGCTATTCCGGCCTGCTATTGCTACCCCAATCTCTCCCACTCACTTTGTTTGCCATGGTCAATATCTCAGCTGGATAGGATAATAAGAGAATAGTTGAACAGAAGTGACAAGAAAATACAATCAGAAAAATCATAAACTAAAATAGGGAATTACCAAACAAGTATATTGCACCAGGTTCAAATATCGGGCTAAAAAAATGCTCCCCGGAATCACAACCATGGCTTAACTCTTTTGCAAGGGCAAAACGAAAACAGCTGAAGACGTGGAAGTCTAGAAATTGGCTCAGACTATCCAAGATGGTCAAAGGTCTAGACTACAGCACGTACCGCTGATTATTTATGTGCTAGAAATCCGAACTTAAATTGGGTAACCCTTTTTCTGCTTTTTTTGCATTGAACTAAGACTTCCTGAATAACTAATTCGTGCAATAAGACAATGTGAAACATACATGAGTCTGTTTCAATCCATATGCGTCATGTCTTGATTTCCCTTGACTTATTGTACAAGGCTAGTCAGCGTCAGGTCCACATTTTGCTATAAAGATTCCCGTAAAAAAGTGTGGACCTTACGTTGACTATCCTTGTAGTTTGGCATTGTCAGTATTATTAGTTCAGGGCCTATAGTTTGACCATATTTTGGCTGATTAAGTTCAAACTTAGTATCAAACACCCTTAGTATGGTTTATTGTGTCTATCAAAATCTGAAAGTCCTAGCTTAATGTATATGCTCGCTATGACAGATTAAGCCTTAGTGACAAATTAGGTTATTTTCTTCAACTGACATTATCACTCACGAATCTCACGCATGACTAGATATTGTACTACCAATGTGCAGATCACATAATATACGTCTCATAACAACAGGTACTTAATCTTCAAAAATAATACTAATGATCGAATTAGGGTCACTAAGGTGTCTTTTCGAAGACTTTTGGTCCTAATAAGCACGTGTAAAACTGAGTTACTTATGTTCTAAAAACGACTACCTGGGCTTCGAGAATCTGCTTGGTGTAGGTTTTTAATGACACGTTCGGGTGACAGGGTCTCAATGAAGACAGAAAACGGGGACAGCGGAGTGGCTCGTTATTCACCGACGTCCGAAGTGGCGTCCGCGCTGTCCTCAACGGAGAAACGTCCTTTGCGACCTTCGAGGAATCGCTGTACACGGCCTACAGAGCCCTCAACCTCACAGACGACTTCCTCTGCAAAAACGTATTTCATTTCACACTGACGGGAGTGACGTTCCCAGCTGCGATGTTCGTGAAGAAAGGCTCTCCATGCAGAGAACCACTCAACGTCAAGTACGCTGACCTCCAACCAACTGACCTTGACCTTCCTTAACGTCAGCTACTTCTCCTTTGCAGGCTGAGCGTCTTGAGGGAACGAGGATTCCTCTTCAGACTCCACACGAAGTGGTACGAAGAAAGTCAGCCGAAATGCGTCCGTCTCTTCTCCACCAGCCGCCACCGACCTTTGACCTTCCCCGACGTCGTCGCAGCATTTTTCGCACTCTTCGCCGGCGTCGGAGGAAGCGCCGCGCTGTTTCTCGTTGAACTTCTCGCAGCCGCTCGCAACGAATTACGAAGAAATCTCATTAAAAAACCTTCTTTTACGTCTTAAAAAACAGTTTATTCATTCAATCGTCATTGAATTAGTTTGTACTTAGTTAGTGTAATTAGTTATTTAATGGATTAATTAAGCTGGACGTGTATTTAGAAGAACGGGAATTCCACAGAGAATCCCAGGAACGAAGATTTCCAGTAGGGACACTTCTGTTCGTCTCCAGAGGCGGAGACGTCGAGAGTGAGGCTCCTGAACTTCCCAGCCAGCCGCTCCCTCATCAGTTCAAAGTTCATTGTGCTTCGCAGTGACGTCACGAAGATGGAGTCTTGGTCAACGAGAAGAGCTTCCAGGTTTCTGTTGCTGAGCATGTTGACGAGAGCCTGGAGAGGAATTCCCGAGAGAAACGCGCCTTCTCCTTCGCCAAGGTCAACTTGACGTGGAGGAACGAACGGGTCTGCGTAGTGTGCGGCGTCCCTCAGCGCGACTTCCCGCAGCCCCAACACCCGCAGAGGCTGCAGACTCAGCGCGACCACGTCAGCCCGACTCACCACCAGTCCGTTCACAATGAAGACACGCAGCTTTTCCAGCAGCTCCAGTCCTTCCGCAATATTCGACAGAACCACGACGCTCCGTTCCTCTGGAATATCGTCGACTTCCAAGACTCTCCATTTTGTGTCGTGAATGCTGAAGCTCTCCAGGTTTCCACAGACTCCGAACGACCGGAAGTCGACGGAGGAGAAGATTGTCATCTCGATGAAGACTTCTCTCAGCGTCTCGTGATAAGATGTCAACGTATTGAATGTCTTTTCCCAGTTCGGATAGCTTCTTATCTTGAACCCCAGCTTTTTCATGTTGGTCTTTCTTCCTGGAGCCTCCAGCGCTACGACGAAAAGGTCAGCGACGTCTTTTGCGGTGAGGTCGTCCGAGTTGCTCTCCAGGAGGAATTCTTCCAGCTTCGCGAACCTTCCAAGTTGAATGGACTTCTTAAACTGAGACAGCAGCCTTCTCACAGATTTGTAGAGGGAACGCCACTCCAGTGACAACGGATCTGCGTCGACCTCAACGGGAATGTGGATTCCTTTGCCCACAAAGGAAATGGAAATGGAAGTCAACGATGGGTGAGCGTCGACAAACTTGACGAAATCGACAATCGTCCTGAAGATGTGGATGACTGTGCACAGGTGGAAGTCGATTTTGAGGTCGAACTTGGAAAGTGTTGGGGCTGAAATGGAGCGAAGGACTTCTTGAGATGTCAACAGGACTTCGACTGCAGTTCCAGGCGGACCTTGGCGAAGGGAGACTTCCAGCGACTTGAGACGCTGGAGGAAATGTCGACTCGCTTCTTCTTCGTCTGCCTGAGGAGGCACTTTGAAAATGGAGCAGCTTGTGGTTGCAGGAGGAACGAGGATTCCGTTGACACTCAACGAGGAGAGATTCGGAGCTGAGGATAAAAGCGAGTGGAGCAGTTGTCGACGAATTCGACCTCCAATCACGCAATGTCGAAGTTTGGAAGGTTTGGAGAGAATGTTGTGGATATCCAGGAATCTCTGCGAGTACAATTCAAGAGTCACTTCCTGCAGAGCAACTGAACGAAGAAAAATCGTTCGACTTTGAGTCGTCGTTTCGCTGGAATAGTCGCAGAAGCTGACTTTCTTCTTCAGGCCGACTTCCTCGTCGATTTCGAATTTGAAGAGTGTCGACACTCCCCGCAGCGTCTGCAGGTCCTCCGCAGTGACGTATTTCTCAAAGAACCAAATGCGAAGCTGCAGAATAAGCAAAATGATAAGCCATCGATAAGCAGGATGACATGATTATTGGTGAGCTTTTTTATCGTCTTACGTCTTGTGGAAGCGTTTCCAAAGAAGGAGGGGCCTCCTGTTCGTTGGAACACATTTCCAAATGCTTGTGGGATTTCTCTACTGTTTGTGGAATGATTGGCAAGAAGAATGGGCTATTTTGATTGTAATCGTTTCAATAAATGTTGGGACCACTTTTCGTCTGACAGACAAAGAAGACGCGCTACGCAAACAAGGAGACACGCAAAGTCTTGGAAACCACTGAAATCCTCGAGGGACAGCAATTCAGTTCCCGTTCTTCAAAATTAATTACGAGATTATAATAATTAACTAATTAGACTAATTACAGACTAATTAAATTATGAGTGAATGAATAAAATGATTTGTAAGACGTAAACTCCTCGTTGTTCGTTTGGCGGAAAGAATCTCGAGTAGGAACAGCGCGGCGCTTCCTCCACCGCCTGCGCAGAGTGCGAAAAATGCGACGATGACGTCGGGGAAGGTCAAAGGTCGGTGGCGGCTGGAGGAGAAGAGACGGACGCACCTCGGCTGACTTTCGACGTACCACTTTGTGTAGAGTCTGAAGAGGAATCCCCGCTCTCTTGAGACGCTCAGCCTGCAAAAGAGGAAGCAGCTGAAGTTAAGGAAGGTCAAGGTCAAGGTCAAGGTCAGTTGGTTTGAAGGTCAGCCTACTTGACGTTGAGTGGTTCTCTGCACGGAGAGCCTTTCTTCACGAACATCGCCGCTGGAAACGTCACTCCTGGCACTGAGAAATGAAAGACGTTTTTGCAGAGGAATTCGTCTGTGAGGTTTAGCGCTCTGTATGCCGTGTACAGCGTTTCATCGGAGGACGTGAATGCCGTTCCTCCGTTGAGGACAGCGTGGACGCCACTTCGGACGTCGGTGAATAACGAGCCACTCTGCCGTCCCCGTTTCCTGACCTCATTGAGACCCTGTCAACCAAAATTAAGCTCAGCTTTGAACCTCAACAGAATTCTGTGGGATCTCACCTGAATGACGGGATGTGTGTAAGGCGTTGAGGAATCGCAGGAGAGCCAAGTCACTGCGGAGAAGGTCGCCGAAGGATCTGATGGGCTGTACTTCTGTCGACAGGACGGAAACAAGCGAAGCGTTGAAGGCGACGTAGCCCACGAGCGACGTCATGAGGACGGAAATGTAGACAAGGCGGAGTGGAAGGGACGAAGGGTTTCCCATGAGACCTGCAGGAATCAAACACGTCTAATTATTTCCAGGATCTTCTTGTAATTAATTTGCTGCTGCTCACTTCTCTGGCAGAAAGTGACGAGGATCCAAAAAGCAGGTTCCTGGAGAAGTCAGTTGTCTTCTTGGAGGGCCACGAGTTTGGCTGTGGTGAGGAGGAAGGTGAGTTTGAGGAGGAGGAGAGCGGCGACGGAGGTGAGGAGGGCGCAGCTCCACACGGAGACGCTGAAGATGGAGGAGACGAGGTTCCGCACCGAATGCGACGGAGGCTGCCGCAGCGCCACCCGCATGTCCCACGTTCCCGAGGGAAAGAGGAAGTCGAAGGCCTCCAGTCGGTACGGAAGCATCGACGACGGAGTCATCGCCAAGACGGCCTCACCTGCGAACACTTGTCGGCCGATTCCAGTCCAACTTCCATTCGGGAGTCGGTCGACCCATCCTTCGCCGTTCACTGGAGAATACCTGGAAACATTTGTGGCTTTGGAGTGATTGGAGAATGATTGAATGCTGCTGGAGAATTGAATTACGTGAAGTTTAATGAAGACTGGAGGAGGTTGAGGATTTCGAAGGAATAGCCACTCACAAACTGGACGCTTCCGTTTGGGAGGAGAACGGATTTCAGTTGAATTTCGTAGGCAGGGTCTCTCTGTTAAGTGAGAGAGATTAAATGAAGGCTGCAGTTGAACTGGAGAAGGTTGAAAGGTGAGAGCGAGACTTACGAGTCCCACGATGGGAATGTGAGTTCCATTTAAGTTGCACGGGTGAGTCATGAAGCTCCTCTGCTTCTCCAGAGTGGATTGCATTACTGGAGCAGTTTTGCAATTGCAGAAACCCGGAGAAGAAGAAGAGAAGTAACGAGGCTGGCTGTGCAAATAGGAGAAATCAAATTAAGCGAATTGCGAGCACATCGATTTATTCATTTTATTACCCAATTTACAAAATTATTGCCATCCGAAATTTTACACTACACTTCGTTATGCATATTGCATTCACTTTCTTTTCGTCTCCAGGAATGAATGAAGGGGATTCTCCAGGTTGGCTTCCAACTTCTGGAACGCAGGACATCAGGAACCTAAGCAAACTCTGCCTTATTGTATTGATAATTTTTTTAAATTACCAGTGATATTATTTGGACGGGAAGTGGTTAATAAGTACAGACCGGCGTAAATCAATTTTAAGTGGGGAAATCGATTCCCGGAGGATTTAATTACTCCGCTATTTATTTCTTATCCAGTCGTGATCTTCCCTCGCCCAGCCTTCCAGTTGCAGTGAATCCCAATTAAACAATTCGAGTGTCAAGTTTCATTCTACGTGAGACAGGAGGAACGATTCAGTAACATTAAACACAACAGAATCCAACTGACGGCATTCAGTCACTCATTGTCAGTGGTGTAATAAATAAATTATCAGTAGCAAGTCGCAATTAAAAGGCTGCGTCTCACGGTGCCCCAGCGACAATGTTGACAATGGTGACCCCGAGGTACTCCGGAGTGCTGACCTTTCTGACTTCCGTGAGGTCACTTCCGTTCCAGTGGAACTCCGCCCTGCAGACGATGGAAAAGGGAGACAGCCGACATGTTCTCGCGTGGCTGGCTGTGTTCCTCCATTCCTGGACAATCTGCGTCTTCATGACGAGTCAATTCCTCCTTCACTTTTCCTCCGTCTCCAAAGTCCACTTGGGTTTCCATCTCCTTTGGCTCACTGGCTCGCATCTCCACGCTCTCCTCCAACTTGCGCTGCTTCTCCAGGCGAATCAGTTCCCCCGGTTCTTCAATAATTTCCTCGCTGATTCCCAAGCAGCCTCAGGTAGTCTTTTTCTTTCTTAGCTGTTAGAGCGAAAATCTTCTGGAGTTCCTGCTTCCAGAATTGCAATTTCTCTTGCAGACAAACTGCTGAGGAGATCAGCTTCCAGGATTTCCACTTTCCACGCCTTTTGTTCTGTGACCTTATTCCTTTTCGTGGAGTTTTCGTACGTCTTTGGATGTCCTCTGGAGCGCAGCTTTGGATTCTGCTGTACAGACGACTCCAATTAAGGCAGAAGATGTTCAACGAATGTTTTGGAAGCCTCGTGATTCCCTACTCCCTCGTGAATACGTTGTTTATCAACCTCATTGGAAAATACGGAAGCATCAGGTTCTTCCATTTGCGACGTGTTTTTCGCCTTTCGGGCTACCTAGCGTTTCCTCTCATCTCCTTTTCCTCCTTAATTTACGAAGTTGTGATGTACTCCTCCATGGGCTCCATTCACGCGTCCTCCTCCAAAGCCTCCTCCATCCAGAGGCTCCGGAGGAACTCCCACGGCTTCTCGAGGGAACTCATTTCAGCCTGAGTTCTGAGTCTCCTGAGCAGGGCGAGAGGATAACCGAACAAATGTGACCACACCCACCACAAAGGCTCTGTTCCTCCAGTCACAAGAAATACTCCAGTTTACAGACAATAAACTCATCTCAAATTCACGAGCACTCCCGGGTAATAAATCCTCGTGCATAATTAAGTTTTATTGGTTAATTATTTATTTAAGAAATATTCATGGACTTGGTGAAGCTTTGGTTCAGTTGGTGCGAAGATGCTCAACTTTGACATCCTAGATAGCCGCTGCTCACGCCACTTCCAATTTCAACCACCAACAATGATCGTCAGCTAACTCAGCATTGTTCTGTGAAAGTTAAATGACGGTCACTACTCCACTCCGAATTAGCTTATCTGCCGGTACGGTGTGATGGAAATGAGCTTGACTTCCTTAAAGACACTTGTGGGAGACTAGTCTAATTTGTACTAAACAAGGAATGTCTATAAAGATACTTTGCTTTTGCTTTTTTTTGGATGAGTGAAATCTTTGACGTCCTGCTCCTCCGAGATCATCCAGATGCATATGTCATATGTGTCATTAAGAAGTTGGGAAATTACACCATCAAAATCGCTGGAAATTTTTATGCTTCGTCATCTATTTTGTGACGATACGTGTGAATAATATTAACTAATATTTTAGGGACGCTATACGAATGAAAGCTGCTCTTGAAAGGAAATAAATGCCAGAATATTTTTTATTACTAATTCAGAATAATTTTTAATTCCACTGACAAATTGCACGACGAAGTTAGTTCGTAATTATAACTGCGAATGATGCTTGTTGCTTAATGATTGGTTGAAGCGTGTTTTTGAATAAGCCACGAGGGTTGCGTGAAGGGATGTTAATTTGTTTCGTGGTTGTCCGCGTTCTACATTAAGAAGAAGCTTTTGTATTAAATAACAAACATATTCGACTTTGATGGTAGCGTCAATTCAATCCCCTTACTTTGAAAGTGTTGTGGTCTGTCAGTTGGAATGGATGAATGGCCTGTAAGAAAATACCAAACCTTTCAACTTTACGCTATATGATTATGCGTTCCTTACCAAAAACTGTGCTTCGTTGCAGTTTTACTTACGTTAATACATATGGGGGGAGTTTTACTGGCATGTTCCGAACTTATGGGTTCCGAGGTCCCCTTTACAGATACCCTCTTTGCATGGGCAGTCAATGCTGCAGAAACTTCGTTTGTTACGAAACGTACAGATACCCAAATGAACTTCGGTATCGCCATCATCAGTTTTTAAAGCGCAACACATTTTATCTGGACACCCTGCTGCTTCTAAGCAGGCGACTGCAAATAAAATCCTTGAAATCTTGTCTCACAAAATACTTGATGGCTTGAACGGATTTCAGGTTACTTACTTGCCTGAGTCTGCGGGAATTTTGCGGAAAGGACTACCAGCAAAACAACAGTTGAGATTAAAATAAGTTTCTCCATTTTACTTCGTTGCGAAGAAATTGAATGTGTTTTAGGTGGCATTAGCTCCTCGTTTTTATATTCGTTGTTTCCATCCATCTCGTGTTCTTATTCTTGGTGACAAGTAAATTGCTGAACTGGAGTTATGGCCGAAATGAATAGCTCCAATATAAAAATATTCGTGGGTTTATTACCCAAGATAAAACTTTACGCTGAGTTCAAAATATATCTAGGTTTATTGTTCCTGTTTATATCCTGACGTTAATACTTAAGAGTAATTAAGTGTTCTTTGATTTTAAGAAACTGGTCCACTGCAGGTTTTGGCAATATTAAGAAGTTGTTTACTACCCAAGATAAAACTTTACGCTGAGTTCTTACTGAATCTAGGTTTATTGTTCCTGTTTATATCCTGACGTTAATTCTTAAGATTAATTAAGTGATTTTCAATTTTGAGAACCTAGTACACTGCAGGATTTGGTAATATTAAAAGGATATTAAAAAATTTATTATAAATTTGTGAAGAAAGTGAAATATTTGATAACGTAAATTTATAGGCTTGCCGTTTAATTTAATGCCAACATCTAAACTACAGGTAATTTCTGTGTTCAAAGGGCGTCGATAATGTTTTATAGTTGAGTTATCAGGAAGTCTGGAAAGGACCTGGTTTGTTGGGCTGTTATAGGAGTGACTAGATATGTCAGCAAATCGTAGGGATAGCAGCGTCAAACTGTGGTATTATTTGCGCTGTGCATGTTTTAGATTTTGAATTCGAAAGGTTCTGAAAAAGATCTTATTTTATTATGCATACGCAGTACTTTCTCCTTAAGAAATTTATGAACTTTAAGCTTGAAAAAATATGGCACGCACAGCTGTGACTCACTAGAACGTGAAACCAGGGAACATAAATAAGCAAAAAAATGATTCAGATTTCCTGATAAGCCTTGTTTCAGATTTCCTGATAAGCCTTGTTTCAGATTCTGTAGCAGTCTTTTCTGCCATGAAGCTTTCATTTTGCATGTCATTGTGTAGAAAATGGTGTCGCAGCGCAAGTTTATGCAACTCACAGTCTTTTAGTACTGATTGAATACTGTTAAGTGGTGGGTCCGGGTTGTGTGGTTTGGGGAAGATGCGAATAAGGGGTAGATGGAGAACAGTGCGAGTATTATAATGTATATGTTTAGATTTATTAGGACTGGACGAGGCAGCCAGATTAATGAGAATCGGACCTGGAGACAACGATGTGTCTCCTTGTTATGCATGGCTTTAAGGTGTGTCCAGGAGGATGATGCTTACGCACATCATATTCTAATATTATATTAGTCTAATCTAAATAGTAGCTAAACATCTAGTGCGTGGCGCATTTCAATATATTAATATAGCGAATTATCTTATAGGAGATTCTACAGTTAGTGAGTTCCTGTAAGAAACTCATGCAGGTGTTCTTCTCCAGGTGTCCAGGGATAAGTGATACACCGCCGGGATTGAGTCATATCTCCCGTCTATATTATCTTATACTAACAACTTGGCTAAAGGGATCCATAGTTGTAACAATAGTATGGTTTGGAGATGCGTGAAAACTGCGAAAATTTTCACAAGGAAACAGGGTTTTGCTTAGCTGTGCCTGATTTTCGGTTGAGCTTTATGCTCACTACGTTAGGTGTTTCTTGTGTCTCATGGGAATGAATCTGAGCGGGCAGTAAGAATTCTGCTCCTCAACGATTGAACCAATTTAACTTGCTTTTAGATTTGCTAACAATAAACCATTGATTGGTGCTTATAATGCTTCGGTTTCCGAGCAATCATGCAAATAATTTAAGGGAACATTTAGTGGGGTAGCAAAAGAGTTATTTCAATTTATGCGGCTCGTATTCAAGAATTTCGTGATGCTGAGTTGATTTCTATAGACATGTCTTTTAGATAGGACCGGGAAAAAATTGTCTGTAAAGCTGAAGTTGTTTACGAGCTGAATTCTGAAATCCAGACAAGTCCAACAAGACGAACAGAGTGGTCAGTAGCGTTGGAAGAATAATTATCTCGGTACAGGATGGAAACAGAGTTATTAGTTCTCACACAATTTCCTCGCTGATTGCAAAGAGTTTCAGGCTGACTTTGTCTTTCTGCAGTCGAAGTCTCGGGTAGGTGGAGCTTCCAGAATTGTAACTTCTCTTCCAGACTTATTGTTCTGTGATGTTATTCCTTTTCCTGGAATTCTCGTACGTCATTGGATGTCTCCTGGAGCTGCAGATCTACAGGAGACGACTTCAGGACATCTTTGGATTCCAGTTAAATCAGAGGATGTTCGACGAATGTTTGCTTTGTTATGAATGAATAAATGAATTAAACGATTTGCAAGGCGAACAGATTTCCTCGAAGTTCGTTTGGCTGCAAGAATTTCGAGTAGGAATGCTGCATTCTACGTCCTCTCCTCCAATGCCGGCGGAGAGGACGAAGAATGCGGCGATGACGTCGTGGAAGGCCACAAGTCGGTAGGGAAGCATCGATGACGGAGTCATCGCCAAGACGGCCTAACCGGCGAAGACTTGTCGGCCAATTCCAGTCCAACTTCAGTTGGGGAGTCGATCGATCCATCCTTCACCGTCCACTGGAGAATACCTTGAGAATTTGGTAGGCTTTAGCTGGAGAAGGTTTGAGTGATGCTGGAGAAATTACGTGAAGTTTAGTGAGGACTGGAGAAGGTTGAGGACTTCGAAGGAATAGCCACTCACAAACTGGACACTTCCGTTTGGGAGGAGAACAGATCTGAGTCGGATTTCGTAGTCTGGGTCTCTCTGTGAAGGATTTAGTGAAGGTGGAGTTAATCTGGAGAAGGTTAAAGTCTTAAAAGGTGACAGAGAGACTTACGAGTCCCACGATGTGAGTTCCATTCAAGTTGCACGAGTGAGTCATGAAGCTCCTCTGATTCTCCAGAGTGGATTGAGTTACTTTGACAGTTTTGCATTGTATTCGCAGAAACCCGCAGAAGAAGAAGAAAAGTAACGAGGTTCGTTTTCACTGTGTACATAAGGACAACATCAAATGAAGCGAATTACGGATTAGGGCGACATCGATTTATTGATTTTTTATTTATTTTTTTATTTATTTTATTTTTTATTGCCCAGTTTACAAAATTATTGTCCTCCGGAATTTTACAATACTTCGTTATGCACATTGCATTCACTTACTTTACGTCTCCGGGAATAAATTACCGGGATTCTCCAGGGTTGGTTTACACCTTCTGGAACGCAGGACATCAGGAACCTAACCAAACTCTGCCTTACTGAATTGATTAATTATAATAATTACCAGTGAAAATGTTTGGTCGGGAAGTGGTAATTAAATAAAGACCAGTCTAAATCAATATTAATTGGGGATATCGATTCCCGGAGGATTTAATTACTCCGCTCTTTATTGCTTATCCATTCTTGATCTTCCCACGCCCAGCATTCCGTTGCAGTGTGTCTCATTTCCATAATTCGAGTGTCAAGTTTCAGTCAACGTGAGACAGGAGGAACGACCATCAACATTAGACACAGCAGAACACAACAACAGAAACCAGTTGACGGCATTCACTCACTCATCGTCAGCCCTGCAATAAATAAATTGTCAGTAGCAAGTCGCAATTAAAAGGCTGCGTCTCACGGTGCCCCAGCGACAATGTTAACACGCGGAGTGCTCGCGAGGTACTCCGGAGTGCTGACCTTTCTGACTTCCGTGAGGTCACTTCCGTTCCAGTGGAACTCCGCCCTGCAGACGATGGAAAAGGGAGACAGCCGCCACATTCTCACGTGGCTGTGTGTGTTTCTGCATTCCTGGACAATCTGCGTCTTCATGACGAGTCAATTCCTCCTTCACTTTTCCTCCGTCTCCAAAGTCCACTTGGGTTTCCATCTCCTTTGGCTCACTGGCTCGCATCTCCACGCTCTCCTCCAACTTGCGCTGCTTCTCCAGGCGAATCAGCTTCTCCAGTTCTTCAATAATTTCCTCGCTGATTCCAAAGTAGCCTCAGGTTTGTTTTTCTTGGCTGGTACGAGAATCTACTGGAGTTCCAGAGTTGTAATTTCTCTTCCAGACAAACTGCTGAGAACAGCTGTGTCCAGGAATTCCACTTTAAAGCAAGCGCGTCTTCTGGAAGTCATTCTGTGGGGATTTATCCTCGCAGCTTTAGCTTGTCAGCTAGTAGTCCTTGCTGTCTTCCTCAGCAACCCAAATCAAAAGCAGTTTTTGTTCTCTGCACTTCCATATCACTGGAATTGGAAGAGCTCAGTGGTCACTTTGGTCTTCTGCAGTGTCTCTGAAATCGTCTGGATTACCTACGCTTGGTGTTCAGTGACCTTCTTCCTTTTCCTGGAATTCTCGTACGTCTTCGGATGTCTCCTGGAACTGCAGATGTTCAGGAGACGTCTGCAGGACATTTTTGGAACGCAGCGATGGATTCTCCAGTACAGAAGACTCCAGTTGAGGCAGAAGATATTCAACGAATGTTTTGGAAGCCTCGTGATTCCCTACACTCTCGTGAATATTTTGGCACTCAACCTCATTGGAAACTACGGAAGCATCGGGTTCTTCCATTTGCGACGCATTATTCGTCTTTCCAGCTACCTCGTCTTTCCTCTCATCTCTGTTTCCTCCTTAATTTACGAAGTTGTGATCTACTCCTCCATGGGCTCCATTCACGCGTCCTCCTCCAAGGCCTCCTCCATCCGGAGGCTCCAAAAGAACTCCTACGGCTTCTCGAGGGAACTCATCTCAGCCTACAACCGTTCTTTGCTCCCCTTAAAAGTCAAAATTGGCTCATTCAAGTTCATCTCCAAGTTTACGATCCTCTCAGTTCTGAGCTTCACAATCATTTGCACAGTGCGTATCTGTATTCTCTTCCCTGTAGGCCTGTGACATCAAAATACTTAATTCCTCAGAAGCATGCGCTCCAATTATCGTCCACTGCTGAATTATTGATTGATTTATTGATCACGTACAAAGTTGTGAGTAGGCAAACACGCTAATTATCCAGAGTTCCAGACTCCCTCGGAATATGTGAGTGAATATTAAGTTCATAGCAATTATTTACTCTCGGGTCGGTTAAGCCTTTCCAATTTTTTCTGCGCGACCTTCTGTGTACGTTCTTATTCAGTGGAATCACAGAAATTGATGGAAACCAAACTGTGCCGACGGACTCTAATTGTATTCTTATTCTGTAAATTAACAGCTCAGTTTGGTGCAGACAGCTTTTCTCCTTATGCAACTTGTTAGTTTTAATTGCCCCGTTGCGTAATTTAGAAAATTAAGCATTTGGAAGTGTTGAAATGAGGGCTGTTGTTTATTGAAGTTTAGGAGAACTAGTTTTTATTAGTAATCCCTTCTTCAGTGAATTATCTCATTCAGTGTTCAGTGATGACGAATGCGTGAAACTCGTTGAATTAATGATAACAAGTAGCAATAAAAAAACAGTGATTAAAAAATGGGAATGTATTTGGTGTGTTTTGTCCAGGAGTTCTTCTGCAGGAGCAAGACCAAAATCCAGTCGCTGCCATCTACGTAGGGCTTGGAACTTGGAATTGTTTGAAATGCTCGAAGTCTCGCGATGCCCCAGATTTTGTACAACGTTGGGTAAATATTCTCCAGTTGGCCAGAAGTTGTCTCGAAGACTCCTGGAGAAGAACAGTCGAGTTCTAAGTCTAATGAGCAGGGACAGAGGATTGCCGTACAAATAGACCACGACCACATCCACCAAAATGGAAATATGAAGCCCCGTGCATCTCTTTCCGTGGATGTGTCTTCGTGGTCAGTAGGATTCACACTGGAATCCTCGTCTCCAGGCTGCTCAACAACTTCTCCTCCGTCTGCATTGTCTGCAGAGCCATCCACGTCCTCTGGACAAGTGGAAACCACCTCCACGGAACACTCCGTTTGGCGCTGTTCCTCCAGACAGAAGAAATATTCCAGTTTACAAACTATCTCACCTCGATTCTCGAGCGCTTTCGGGTAATTAACCCTAGTGCATAATTTTTTATTGCTTAATTAGTCAATTAAATTTAATCGCAGTCCTCGTTTGATTCGCCATTGCAGCCATTGGAACTCCTCCGATGATTCGTTGAGTCTTCCTCAACAATCCACATCAAAAGCAGTTTCTGTTCTCCGCCCTTCCAGACCAGCTGAAGAGTTTCATTGGCTAAGCAAGGAAGTGTGTGTGTAACTCTTACGCCCAATAAATGGAAATGACTAACAATAAGTTCATCTCGCCACTCTTTACATTTGAATGACATCCTGTTGGACACAGAAACACTTTTTCCATAGACAATCTCCTCTTTTTTACATACACGTAATTAATTTAGACCTTCACAGATTCAAGATAATTAATTAAAATGATCTTAATATTATTTTAGGATGCCAGGAGTATGAATCGAATTGTTGAAAGAGGTTCCTAAAACGAAATAGATGCAATAATAGTGTTTA
>JAQGAC010000171.1:0-37711 GCA_034696585.1 Isotomurus maculatus
ACACTAGTACACGTTTTCTGTTTTCAATAATTACCAAAACGGGTCGCTGTGTGTGTGATTGAAAAACGGACATGCTCTATCGTGTCATCAATATCAATACGATATTCGTGCATTAAAACATAATTAAACTTCTCCTACATTGTATGTAACCAAAAATCTACTGCTTTCATCGTTTTCAAATATGTGGTTTTTGTGCATCTTTGGATAGGTATAATGCTACAAAATAATGTCAGGTACACTTTAGGTCACATCAGGTAATACGTAATTATTTTTACAATTATCGGTACCTCTTGGTTCTGTAAAACTATTCAATACGATGAATATAAACTCGAAGGTCTCAAAACATCTCGTAGCTTCTAAAACACTTTTTGAAATAAGCGTACAATGTAACCAATAACTAATAATATTGACGGTTTTATTGTAATAAAATGAGTACCAAACATATTTTTTATTCCATTTACTTTTGGTTTAAAAATGTTTCGTTCCTCTTAAATTGCCTAACTTCACTTTACATGCGTGTCTTTTCCCTTTTTATCCCCAACTCGACTACTTTTGGTTAAGGATAGTCTAATTTATTCGTCGAAGGTTCTTACACATTGATATTCTTATGAAGCCTAATATCTTTACCAATCAACTAAATGTGCGATATGCGGTAGGATAGAAAACAGAATTCTACTTGCGTGTTACATTTTTGTATTCAAAGATTAAAGTTCACGAAACGTGTTAATTTAGTTAAAAACTGCAGCAATAAAAACATAAAGTAAGAACATTGCATAAAGTATGTTTGGCCTGCAGGACACAATAAATATACATCCATTATAATAAGGGTTTCTGCTGGGCATACAAGTTTATGTGGCTAAAATATGCCAGTCGACTCGGCTCTGTGGGAACCGAGGCTAAAGTGTGATCAGAGTAAAAGCATTCCTTAGCCCGGCAGGATCTACTCAAAATGACATTAGTCCTATTTGGATTGATCTCCTCGTATTTCTTGTTACAAACTTGCCACTCAAAAGTTAAAGAATGTAAATTACCACCCCATTATGAGATCTTGACTCTCGCGAAGCTCATACTCTGGTACACTGTATGGAAAATGAAAGGAGAAAACATAAACTTGACGTGGGGTGAAATTATCCCTATCTCTTGTGACCGCGCGCTATTTCAAATTCACCCTTCGGTGTGATCAACAGTTGCAGACGAGTCAATTGGTATTTCGTGTATTCCACTTCCCTCCACCCTCTTCTTAGTGACAACAGTCTCCTAGAAACTAGACTTCTTGTTTTGCATTTAATATACACTACCATGGAAATTGTGAAGGTTTTCTTGCGAGCTCTGGGAGTTGTTTTAATGATATTTCGAAACTCACTGAGCGCCCGAGAGTTAATTATACCCCAACCAGCCTTTGCAAAAATGTGTACTGTTCATGTCGTCGACTTCAGAAATAATGGGTCTTTAAAAAATGCCTTTGAAAAATTAATTTTGAATAACAAAAGAAATGTTTTGTTCACAATATTCTCATTTAGTGGGGACCAGAAGTCTGTGGAGCTAATTCACCCAACTGTTAATTTCTACGAAGAATGCGTGTTAAATATATTGTTTATCGACTCTATAAAAAAGCAAAGTCGAAACTTTGTCAAGCATGATTACAATAAGTATATTGCGAACAGTGCCTACATCTGGCTAACAAGCATGTTTTCCGCATTTATTGTAGTGACTGAAAGCAGTGGTGTTAGGGATTTTGCAATATCTCGAAAATCAAACGTAAAACTGTTTTTTCATATTCTTGATATTGCAAACAAGGTTTTTCCTAACCGATGGTACTGGGGGAGAAGAGTCTTCGTGATACAAAGCTCGGATGATTTGCAGAAAATAATTTTCAAGCAGTTCCATTCAAAGTCTGTGATTGGCTTTCATGAGGTTCCTTTGCTTCTGACAGTTGAACAGATACAAATGTATCCTAATTGTTTGAAGATGAGATACACGGGAAGTACCACGGGAAGGAAACAAGTGTGCAACACATGGGAAATATTATTGCATAATTTGCAGGGTCTTCACAACTTTTCGGTGCAAGTACCAATGGATTCTTCTAGTACTATCGATTCAGGTAATATTTTCATGGATTTTTTTGCCTCCCCTACGTTAGGCAAAACCAGCATAAATCCTATCATCATTCAAGCTGTATTTGAAATATCGTACTGCCAAGCCAAAGAAGTGGCTAATGTTCAGGTATCCTACTCAAACATTGTGTCCGCTTTCTCACAAAATGTTTGGCTTTATTTTCTGATTTTAACAACATTAAATATTGGGATTGCGGGAACCAAGTGTAGCGTAGCTGGTTTTATGTTTTCCGCAACAAAAAGTTTACGCTTTGCTTTCTCCGTTCTGAAAATGAGCATCGACCAGTGCCCAAATGTTCATACGCTATTTAGTTTGTTATTTTATTTGGGAATAATTTTGCTTTCTTGGATGTACCGGCTGGACTTGAAAGTTGATATGATAGTCAGTCAGCCTCCAAATGTTATGGAGGACTTAACGAGTTTACTTCTTCAAGGCTATAAGCTTACACTATTTAATTTGTCTGGAGCAGACTCACACAAGCAGAGAGTTGTTAATAAATTCTGCACTTTACTGCAGCATTCTGTTGCAAAGTCACACAGATCAGACTTTCCTTCTGACAAAATGTGCAACTTAAACTACTTTGAAGATTCATGGGATGTCGTTTATTCTGACATGGGGAACATATCAAAAAAGTTCGCAGTGTTACACAGATGGATGCCCTTCTCAAAACAGAAGACGCAGCAATACATGAATAACTATAACCCAGAGTGCGATTGTTTCTTCACAAAACAACCTCCTTTCCGTCAAATTTGGTTTCTTATAGTGGAAAATTCAATTGGAATCCAAATAGCAAAATCATCATATCGGTTTGCGAAATTTGGAATCATTAAAATGTGGCACGATACATTTTGGAACCAAGCTTGGATGTTGCATAGAAGTAGAATTCACAATTTTGCACAGTTTAAACCGGGAAATGAGCCGTCTTCAATACAACTTCAGGCTATCCTGAATGTTTTCATTGCATTTTTTGTTTTGATACTCGGGTCTATTATATTGTGTCTGTTGGAAATCGGTTGCAAAACATACAGCGTACAAAATTGTATTTCAAACAATAATGTAAAAATGTTTAATCATAAAGAACCTGTAGGTTAAAAACAACAGACTATGATTGTCCCAGTCAACCACATTAGAGAATTTATACATAAAGCTCATGAAATCTATCAATATTGAAAGGATTCTTCGTGGGGCCTATATAGTGTTATGTTATGTCTTAGTATTGTAGTTTTGGTCTAGGAATTCATGGTATATATTGTTGAACTGTATTATCCCTAGAAACGTAAAGGATGCATGCGTAAGGGACTTGAAGAGGGGCTGATTTTTTGTGAATGTTTCATGAAGTGTTTGACTCTTGCGACTCAAAACAAATGGGACAGCGTGTGGTTGCGGAGACAACGATATTACACATCGTAACACTTCACAATATTTGAAGAGAAACCAAAAACTTGTATTAGCATGATTGTTACTCGCTTCAACTTTAAGCTAGCTTGTGTTAATTTCAAATTTGAGGAAGTATCTGTCTCTGGTATAAATCATTTAAGTAATTGATTAATTAGTAATTAAGATGAAGCTGTACCAGTATTGAACAGATTAAAACCTGTGGTCTTTACTTTAAGTACTATCATTATAAAACCTCAAATGTTTGCTCACAATTTGAGTTTTCGCTTAAGATTTCAATCACTTACCAAAGATTAATCATACTTAAGTACTTGTGAATAGCAAATAAAAGATGCAGGGTATGTGTAGGACACTAACGGTCCAAAGATTCTGCACTGGCAACTAAATATCTTAGTAGAAGATGAAGGTACGATCGAGACTACCGGTGGGGCGTGACGAGTGGGTGGGGGTCGTCTCCGCTCACTTTCGTGACGTCTGACCTCAATTTGACGTCAATGAGGTCATACATACACATTTTATGTCACATTCACTGGCACACTCATCAAGTTTCTTCCTTCTCCACCACACTTCCAATCATTGATGGTTTCAATCTTCCAAACATTTGTTCCATCGTACAGCATCGACTTGTGTTTCTTCTCCGTAGCTAGCACGAATCCATTCGTAGTTTTGATTCCAACAGTCGGTACACTAGACACCTCCGCTGCCAATGCATATTCAATCTACACTAGCTTCCCCGTAGGACTGAAAGTTGTCAGCGAAAAACTGCACCGCTCCGACGCTCCCGATATGACGTATTCTGTCTTTTACTTGACCTTCACAGTTGAAACCAATTAATTACACATGTTATCGTCCACCCGCATTAAATTAATTGTATACGAGAAACGAATTAACTTACCTGTAACAGTAAACACCCAAATCGAATATATTCACCAGCTGAAGAGAAGTCGCTGCTTAGCCTTCAAGTTGTACAATGTCTCGGTTTTCTTCACCAGCTGCTGCACCTCCTTAACTATTCCTTCGCGTAGATTGAATCTATTAATAATGAAATGACAAATTAAAACACAACTCATTACAATGCATTAATGGAAATCAAAATAAAATGTTTCTTACCGAATTTAAAAACACACTTACATACTTACAAAAGTACATTCAGCTGCAGCTGATGACGACGACAGTGAAGAATGGAAGACTGCCGCCGATTTCCTGTAATGAATAGAGTAAAGGGTGAGATTCCAATGATGAAGTTTCTGTTGAAGTGCAATAGAAACTTCATATTGGAATGCTCACCCTTTTAAATTAAAATCGAAGACGACGTCTAAACCTCTCCTCCTCGAGAGGTTCGACGTTCACGTTATCTGGGGGGATGTAGTCCTCGTCGTCGGAATCCCCGTAGGCCGATGGTGGCGAATACGGACTTTCTTCGTACGGAGTAAGAGGATTCACTCTTACTCCGCGCGGTCTGCGAACTGGAGTCTCCTGTGCGACTCTTCCTCCTAATGGAGTTCTTCCTCCTCCCATATCCCGGAGTGGGGTGTTCACTTGAGGGGGGGGTATTCCTCTCAGGGGAGTTGCCACCTGTTGTGGCCGTACATCTGGAGGAAGTGATTGTTGACGAACCGGAGTTCGCCTTCTCACTTCCTCCTCGTCTTCCTGAATCCTCCGGAGGCTCCAAGGGATGAGTGGGGTCATGGGGATTTGCATTGGGGTCACGGGGGCTCGCAATGGGGTCATGGGGATGAATCTTTGGGGGGTCATTGGGGCAGGACAAGGCGTTCGCTCTCTTGCAGCTGGGAGAAGCTGCACTTGCGGGGGAAGTCGTTCCTGAAGGGGGGGATTGACCCTGCGACCTTCCAACTCCCTCTGAACCTCCCTGTCGACAAGGAGTTCAGCTCCTCGAACGATATTGCCTGTTGAGGCATACAGGAAGTTGCACTACCTGTAATAGTGGAGAATGGTTGGAGCGTACTTCCGGCCCAAAATAACCACTCCCACAGTCACTATGGCTATCACTACTCCCAGTAGTACTGTAATTGAATTTGCTGAAAGGTAAATTCAATTAATACAATAACAATTTAATTAAATAATTATAAATAATAATAATAAACACACTTACCAATTGTTTCTAAACTTAAAGTTGTTGGCTGATCGGTTTTATACAAACCACAAAGTTCAGCACTTCTAAGTACTACGGCATTGCCGTTGATGCCCGTTTCTAAGGGGATGCAAGTTCCTAAGGGGCCCGAAGAATGAAAAAAATTGCATATTTGCAGTTTTCGTGTTCTACACAAGAGTAACAATCTGTGTAAGAAAGACACATCTTAACGGCCAAAGAGCAACTAAGGAGGGAGAAGTTTATCATTCAAACTTCATCCTCCTTCAACTCGAGCAGTGTTTGTGGAATTAACGCCTTCTTTTCGAAAGCCTTTCGAAACGTCTTTTTAATTTCAATCATCATCACTAACACCTACCGGACAACTCAGACAACGTAAGTACACACTCTAAAGTTTATATATAATTCAAATATTAATAATAATAATATTTCTAAATATTTTGCTGCATCCACAGGTGGTTTCCAAAATTATTCGAAATCGATTTCCACAGTGTTAATTACACCTGCACTATACAGGTGAGTGACCAAATGTAAATTTGAATGATTTAATGTCCCAAATTATATGAAATGTGGTTTTTAGCAATGGCGCCTAGAAAACCAACACCTGCGGCTCGGAAGAACGTCAAAACTTCCACGTCAACGTCAAAGAGCGCGCGGCCCTCAAAAAAGGTGTCGGGTTACTACCCAAAAAATAAAGTAAGTATCTCCTGACCTCCCTAACCCACAAACATGACCCATATACCAAATTGAAGATTGGTAAAAAAAATTTTTTTCCCCTATCCCTTCAATGCTACCACATGCTATTCAGCCGCTGGGACCTTAAATGATCGCACGGACCTAAAACGTACAAATAACATATTTTTAGCACATTTTATTTTTCTCAGTGTAAATTCGGTTATTTTGGACTTAGAAAAAAACTGCAAATTGACTTTCTTTGATTTTTATACCCTCCTAACCCACAGACAGGACACATTTACCAAATTAAAGATTGGTAAAAAAAAAAAATTTTCCCATATCCCTTCAATGCTACCACATGTTATTCAGCCGCTGGGACCTTAAATGATCGCACGGACCTAAAAAGTGCAAATAACATATTTTTAGGACATTTTATTTTTCGCAGTGTAAATTCAGGTTTGGACTTTGAAAATTTCTACATTGAAAATTTTTGATTTTGTTTACTTGCAGCGTTATGATTGTCCTTGGGAGGATGCCAAAGGGAAATGTACTGTACAGATAATCGGGGATCCTGAAAAGATGTACGAGCACGTAATGGCACACAAAAATGCCACTACCGATCTGGAGATTCCTCAAGGTCTACTACTACGGAATCGTGCTATTGAGCAGCCAGACAAAGTCCAGACATGTGCTCAAGTGCTTATGCAGCAACCAAGTCCTGTGGGGCGCACTCCAGTGATCGTGACACCACGAAAATCTCCAAGGCGTACTCCGAAAAAAATCGTTTTTCGGGAAATTAGTGACAGTAGTGACACTGGTGAGGATACAGATACTGACGCATCTGTAATTTCTGCTTCACGTAAGTACGTATGCTCTGTTTTGTCTGTTCTGTTATTTCTGTGTACTATTGTTGTGCAGAGCCCATAAATCAAATGTTTAATGGATTGTTTCGATTTGATTGGTTTACAGCAACAGCGATCGTGAAGCCATGGATGTTGCCGCGTGGGGAATTCTTGAAGTGGATCGACAGTAACGCCACGGAGATAACGCGCGCCGCTGACTTCCATGCCGTGCAGAAGAATAATAGGGAAGCAAATCACAACATTACGTTACACAGTAATGGTAAATATAAAAGGAGGCCACCTGTTAAGTCTCATTTAGTCTTACACAACCAATTTAAAATGTACTTGGGTATGTTAGCTTTACCTGACAACTTAGAGTTAACACAGCTTTACAACGACTTTTCCAAAGGACATCATGACAGAACAAAAACCAAATCGACTCTGTACGACCTGTACAGAAAATCCTTCTTCTATTCCTATGACGCATTCCTCCATTTACAATTTGTAACTCGGGCTCCATGCAACAAACTTTCGAAAATCTATGACATTCTTGTACGGCGATTTGCAAAAGGTAGTGAACGTTATCCGTTCAAGCGATGTACAAAGTACATGCAAGACTTCTCAGATGGAAGCTCGTTGCAAGACAAATTGCAGAAACTGTACAAGAATGACAAAGGAGCCCCACCCCAGACTTGGGACTTTTTTGCCGCACGTACAATTCAATAAGTACTACGGTTCTAGTGTTTCCCTTTCTTTGCATGGGCGCCTTTCAGAACGGCTACATTTGTGAAGTCCCTTACCCAATATTTCCTAGCTTTTTGAATGTCCCATACCGACATGTCTATTTTATTCCCATTCGTCTGGCTGTCCCAGGTGAAGCACATTGTTGTTGCTATAAACTCGACAATATGAAGAGACGCGTAGACGTCTTCAACCCTAATGCCAATAGAGAGGAAGAGGATGAGTATGGTTTGGAGAAACACGCTGGTATTCTTGTTGACTTGCTTAACAAATCTGAGTTTCAGTTCGACTACAAGAAACAAGATACTAAAGGGCGTTTTTCTACCAAACCATTGGCGGTCGGAAGAGAACAATGGAGAATGGGGGAAATGTTACGAGAAAAGGGGTTACCATATTCATTTGGGAATACATGCTTACTGAATTGTATTGCTTTTGTGGATAAGCATTGCTTTCCCGAGCAATCTTTGACTAAAGCTAGGGCGGTGCGGGGACGTTCTGCGGCAATCAAAAAGGATTGCCCTAGAAAGAAAGAGCGCGCTCAAAAAACGCAAACACTCAAGCTTGAGTCTGTTGCAATGCATGCCATCAAAGACGTGACCCATTCTGAATTTGACTTTTTCAACATCTGCAGAGAATCCCCAATTGACACTTTATACTGCTCTGACTGTCAGACAAAATAAGTTATTGTAGATAGAAAATCTGATTGGGTTTTTTTTTGTGCAGGTTTTATTCTTTTTGTTTGGTTTTAACTGCAATTACATTATGAGTAGTGTTTAAATATTAGTTGGTGTACTTGGTGCAATTTATATGCATTGGTTTATATTTCATTATTTTATGTATTGGTGCAAGTTATTGTTTATGATGTGAAGTGCTTAATAAACTTAACGATGTGATTTTAAATATCCTCTAGAGTTCCAACGCACGGTCGATATATTCAAGTCGGGGATTTCATTCATGGATTCACTAACAAATATGATTTGCTTGTCGATTCCAGGAAGTGCTTCTTTTATGCGTATTAGTGTCGATGTGGCGTATTTCTCAGCTCCAGCGAATACAAACGTAGAAAAGCTTGCAAATGTTCTTTTCAATTCAGGAATATCAATCTCACATTCGTTACCTTGACGCTGGCTCAAGTTGCATTCACAAACAATCAAATTGTATGGATTGACGTACTTCTCTGCGTCTGTAATTGAGATGGTCTTTCCGATTTCAAGGAGTTGTTGCAAGTTCTCCTTTCTGGTGATAATTCCTGTCTCGTACAACACACTTTCCTCTTGAAAAATATCCTCTCTTAAAAAATCGTATCGTATTCCGAATGTCTTTTCCAAGACCTTAGTCATCTCACGGCACGGAGATATTACTACCAGTTTCGATGATTTTAACACATATGGTAATAAAGCCATAGTAAGTCGTGTTTCTGGAGCTTGAATCAGAAGTGGGTAGGTAAATGGAGCTAGGAAGTAACTGCGTACTTTTTCAAGTAAAAAGGTGAGTGGGGCTGCGAAGTAAAAGTAAACGTGCCCGTTTACAATGTACTGTTCTCCACTGATAACTTCAGATTGGTGTATTGCTGAGTTCAAGTATTCAAGTGTAGTTTGATGATATTTGAGAAACTTTGAGACTCGAGAGTCTACTACTAGATGGTCCATTTGGAATTTGGAGGCTAAAGATTCAGCATCTAGTTCTTGATCCATGTTGGTGCTTGTGAAGCTGAAGCTGGACTGGTTCTAACAGTGAGTTTACTTGCTCTATTTGTAGTAAACAGAAAGATAGTCTACAGTATATGGATTTCTTTCGATTTCGTGGGGTTTTTTAAATACGGGTTTTTGTTTGCTGGTTATGAACGTGCTAAATAATAAATTCAGTATAATTAAGATGCTCGAATTGTCTCTCCTTTCCATTCTGGGATGTTGTTCAGGGTTGTACTCATAAACATGATCTGACGATCTTTCTCACGCAATTCTTCTTGAATACGATCCAGGGTTGAACTTGCGTATTTTTCTGCTCCGACGAATATGAATGTAGAAAAGTTCTTGAATGTTTTCTTCAATTCGAGAATATCAATCTCACATTCGTCGCTCTGACGTTTCCTGATGTTGCATTCACATACTATAAGAATGTACGAACCGATGCTCTATTCAGTGTCTGCGAGTGAAATTGTTTTCCCAGTCTCGAGAAAGTTGGCTAAATTATCTAATGATCTGGTTATCTTTCGCCTGTACAATACACTTTCTGCTTGGCTTCCTTCGCGGATACCGAATGTTTTTTGAATCTGTTGTGTCGTCTTCTCAGACGTTGTTATTAAAACAAGCTTCGAGGATTTTAGTACATATGGCAATAATGCCAAAATGAGTCTTGGTTTTGCAACACGAATCATCACTGGATATGCAAAATAGTTCTTAAAATATTCGCCAGCTGTTATTAGAATGCTGTACTCGTACTCGGTAATATACATTTCTTGAAGAGCATAGCTTAAAAAGTCAAGAGTTAGCATATGGTTTTCTTCAAATTTTGAGCCTGGAGGTTTATTTACGAGACTGTCCATTGTTTGATTTTGAGCCTAGATGTTCAGCACGCACGTTTATAACACTGTTGTTAGTTGAGAATCCTGATTTGTAATGGTTTGAATCTTGCGTTAGCTTGATTTATATACAACAATCAGTTTCGTAGTTAGCCCGTAGTATCATATCCGCTGTCATCGTTGGCTGATTCTGAATGACGAGACGTTCGCTCGGAGGGAAAGTGATATGCAGCTGGAATTGAATTTTCTTGGATTGGTTGAGTGATTTGCTGTCTGTGTGCATTCAGTACTCCAAAAATCACTAAACTGAGCTCTAGCATACACAATAGTATTATCATGATCAATCCATAATCTGAATGTTCGCTTGCGGGATGGTCAACTGCACACGGTAGGAATACCCCAGTATCATCAGAACCAAAGATATTCTCACAGTCTGCAGAACCGCAAGCAATGCTTATTGTTCTTGCAATATACTTAAGTGGAGCACTAAGACAATGGAATCTTGTGATGTTGTCGCTCCAAATAACTTTGTAGAACGATTGGTTAGTTCTATTTACGCACTCCATACATTCACGAGTCACTTGCTCCTCCGATTTGCGAGCAGACATAAACGGAACAAAGATTATGCAAACTATTAACGTGGTAAGCATTGTTATTTACAGTAACGGAATCTCCTTGGTGTGTAGATATGTTTTAAACTTCTGAAGTATTTACAGATAAATCGGTCGTTTCGGAGTAACTGTTTTGTAGAAAATCGTCGTACAATCTGGTTCAAGCTTAATCCCCTTGCTGCTCTGCTAGCAAAATATAAACAGTACACTGCACATAAAGAACTACGGTATGGTTGTATTTGGTGCTTGTTGAATGTATATTTCGGGTTTCCTGGAACAGTTAATCCGTATGCACGAAACGGGTCTTGTCCCAATGAGTCGAATGCCGTAAACTGTAGACGTCCTTTGGAGTTTGATGTTATAAGTAAAACGTAGTAATGTCGATTATGATATATAATATACACTGAAGACGCCTGGAGATGTGTTTCCTTCAAGTGCCCGTTGAGTAGTACTCGGTAGTTTTTAAATCCTTTCCCTTTTATAGTAGCGGTCAGATACAGTTGAAGAACTTCACTATCCATTACACAAGTTACATAAGCATTGTATCAATCGACAGAGACTTGTCCCTAGGGTCTAAACCGATGATAGTTTCAAACTGATTGAAGCACAGAATAAACACATTCTCTGAAAGTGCCGAGTTAAACTTGATATCAAGACGAATTGTGCTGCGAGATATTGGATGAAAAGCACCAGCCATTCGGGTTGTAAGAAGTTCAAATGCTAATGCAAATGTACTTGTTACTGTAGGTTTTTCTTGTTATTCCAATGGCTTTTGTCCCGGCTGTTTGTATCAGGCTGTAAAATCCTTGGACCAATCTCTCATTCTTGCCGAATGTGATTGAACGAAAAACTGAAGAATTTCCATCCACGTGCACATTAATGGATGAGATATCATGTGGGGTGAACAGAAACGGGTTGGTTTCAAGGCTTCCGTTTAAAGCACTTTGTGTAACAATTCCTACAGCCAAGAACTCTGGCAAGTTGCTTGATAGCATAAGCTCACTTGAGAACTCTGTTACGCCTTTTGTAACCAGGAATGATCTACACTCCAAGTGATGCAGTGGGTACAAGTACGAATCGCCACCGGATGTAAGAGTCTTGTGTAATTTCACGAGATTATCCTGTAGCACAAGTCTTCTGACGTTTAAGATGCACTTGGTAATAATAAGTTTGTACGGGCACAATCCGTCGATGAGAATAGAAGCTTGGTTCGTTTGAGCAGCAACGGGTGCTGAGCCACACAGAACAAACGCGTCTGGAGCACGGAAGTATGTAAGGCTGAATTCGATTGATGGTGGTAGTGGTCTATTAGTATCAAACATGGAGACAAACGGTTTTCTGATAAAGTCGAATGTTTTAGACTCATCAGTGAATCCTCGTCTCGTAGAAAAGCCGCTGTTTGTGGACAGAGAGAATGTTTTAGCAGTATCGGGGTAGAACATAGATGCGGATAAATCTGACTTCTTTTCTGAATCTGAACTCTTTAGTAAATTGTCGAAATGGATAACGTATGGGTATTGTGGAGAAGAACGATAAACTGGGTATCCTTGTATGAGAAACTCTGCGTTTGAGAATATAGCAGCCGGCAGATCCTCCGAAATTGTTACATTATCCGTTGATTTCAGAATTTTGTCGTCGTTTGTTGTTATCTTACATTCCATATGTAGATAAGCAGATCTCAAGTCCACATAGTGTACGTTGCTGGGTGAATAGTTAAAACAGATCGGATTTCCAGGCTCGTTTAAAGGTAAAGTAGGAAAAATTTGATGATAATCGGATTGAAGCACAGACGTATCAGTAGCAGGAGCTTTTGAAAGTTGGAAAGAACGTGAATAAACCACACGGGAATTTTTGAAGATTTCCATTTTACTTCCGTGATTTACGTTTTCCCTTAGTCTTCTTCGCTTTGGGTTTCTTGGCAGGTTTCTTCTTGGGCTTTGCTTTTGGTTTGGCTGCTGGTTTCGCTCTGGGCTTTCTTTTCCCTGCTCCCGTCTTTTTAACCGTTTTCTTTGGTTTTGCTTTGCTTCTCTTCCGCTTTGTTGCCCCGGACGTAGCAGGAATAGCTACTTCAGGTTCTTCAAATGCTACAAATCCTCCTCCAACTACAATCTCGTGAGTCTCTGCATCTACAGCGTCGTTGGATTCTTCTAGTTCACATCCGAAATCATCGTAGCAGAGAATCTCACGTTGGGGCTCGGTTTCCATCACAAACGCGCTTTAACGAAAATAAGTAGAGCTGTGGTTGGATAGAGCTCCTCCTTTATGAGCTTGAAACTCGGGTCAGTTAGTGAAATGGAAATACTTTGCAATTCCTTGGGAAGCACGCGGTGATACTGTACGTTTTGAAAATCAAAATATTGTACAACCGAATCTTTGCCTCCTCTAGGAATTGACCGAACAACCGGTCTGAAATTAGGCCCAATACGTATCGCTTCCGTAATATTTGTAGAGACAAGAACTTGGTTAGCGACCACTTCCTTCAAAATAGTTTCTCGTTCTAATTCACTTTCCGTCAATTCCTTTGGTTTTATAGCACTTTCGAGTTTTAAAGGTAGCTTAATATCTGTGTCTTTAACAAACTCGTATTCTTCAGGGAGTCCAAGGTGCGTATTGACTTCTGCAGGAAAACTAAATCGTAGATTCTCTGGATTTTCGTTAAACACTATACTGAGTACGCTATCAGCCGGGGAGATCGTAAGAGACACTTTAGAATTTGCACTTTCTAACGCTACAACTGCATTCTCAACAATTTGATCATAATAGTCGGCAAGGTCTTCAGGATCATAGTCGGGAACACTAAATGCTACTTTTTTCTCAGGTTTTCGAACAGCATAATTTGAAATTTGCAATGGAACAGTGTCGATTTCACTTCCTTTAATGTTATTTTCGGATAGAAATGTTCCGGATCCAAACTCAACTTTATTATCGAATCCAAGAAAGTCAGCTAACTTAGAATCCAATTGTATGGTATATTCTGGGTTGTAGATTGTTAGCTTGGATTTAGGGAACGGTAGTTTATCCGCGTAATCCAATTGCAGTTGGCTTATTGCTGGAGCGTCTGCAGGTCGCATAGATATCATAAGAATAACTGTTGCAATGTAATCGTCGGCTTTCATGAACTCTTTCCTTTCGACATTTATTAGATTCGTCTGTGTTGGATGTCTTATAATTATAAAGGAATCTTTAGGTTGGTCGTCTTGCTGCCCAAAACCAAAAAGTCCACCTATCGAAGGACGTATAACACTTGCAGATGCACCGTCTAATGATTTAATTTGTTTCGCTTTGTATTTGTCCGCAAATGAAATAGACAGCAATCCAACATAATATTCACCGTGAGAAAGGTCGATTGGGTAATGGAACGAGTTGGTGAACTGTGCACTGGTGTTAGAATGAAACTGATCCAAACACTCGTTAGAACGTAGACTTACATAAAAGAAATCATCAAACTCGATCATCTTTCGTTTGAGGACTTGTTACTGCTGTAAGTTCAAAACCGTATATGCTTCCTTTTATCTTCACATCGTTCATGTCCAACAATAAATATGTAACAGGCTTCGTAGTTTGCACTTTGCGGATCTTGAATATTTCTTCACTGAACGTTGGAAGGTATCTTTTTGAGAACACAGTCCTATCAGTTGCTAATCGCACAAGATCCCCAACCCTAAATTCGGGTTTTGGAACCTCAGATCGTATAGATTTATCGTAAAGATTATGATAAATTGTATCCGAATCTGCCTCTGTCACTGCGTTAGGTTTGAATCCTGTTGATTTGTTTACATTTTCGTTCAACGAATTAGCAATTGCAGGGAGATGTTTAACCCAATGCTTCTTTCCAGTGTGGGTGATTATTCGAAATATCTTACTTTTCACATATCGCACGTATATCTCAGCAAGAAATGCCTTCTTTTTACTATTAGTGTGGTATATAGTCACACCATATTTGTCGAGTACACTTTTCACTGTTTTTGATAAGTAACTTGTATCACGGTCCGCAAAGATTCTGTATGTGAAGTTGGCCTCGTCCGAGAAGTGCTTCTCTTGAGCTTTCGCTACAGAATGAGCGTCCTTTTTCTTCAAAGCATATAAAAACAGTTTTCTGCTGAATGCATTCACAACCACTAGTATATATCCGTAATGACTGTTGGTATATTTGAGAGATAGCAGATCTAGTGTATCAATCACTGTTATTTCATTTAGAAAAGAAACTTCCAACTTCCTACTTTGGTTCTTATCTTTACGTTTTCCCCTATGCCTAGTGTAAGTGCGTGTATCTTCAAGCACCTTTTTCACAAATGCAACGTCTTTAAACTGAGGGTTATGCGATAAGAAGTTCTTGATCCCAGAATAAGAACCGGGATAAACTGGATTTAGATATCGCTCACGTATTTCGTATTCACTCATTTGAACCGCTGAAACTTTTCTTCGAATGTAAGCCAGCCACTTGGCTTAGAACACGTATGTTCCTTTGACTTCAGGAAGTCTTGATCTGTATTCACTTCACTGTCCGCTGGTGTTTGTCCTGGCTTTAGCAAACCTCTCTCCGCTAGACTCTTGTAGAGTTCCTCACTTATCACTCGCAGAATTGTTATCGTCGGTGGCTCCTTGGAAGTCATCACACCTCATTCCAATCTTTATGAGTTCGAAGTCCAATAGATAATTAAGAACAATACACACACACTGAATAATATCACCCTTGTATTGCAATAAAAAACGTCTGCACGTTTCCAACTTGAACGTTTTTCTGTTCTTGATTTTGTTTACAATTAATCGGTTTTTCTGTAAAGTCGACCTGTCGTCTCCACAGATTGGGAGATTGAATGCGTTGAGAAGAATTTCAACAACTGCGGACAAATTCGGTGCCGAGGCCTTTTTTATTAATTTACCGTAGTTCCTTGGGCTTTTACATGCAACATGAACCGCATGTCTTTGAGTTGAGTTATCCAAATAAAATTCCTTAAACGTAAACGATCCTCTACGTTATTTGTAAGGTCACACACTAGAAATCCGTAATTGTTAGTTTCTGCGATAATGTCAAGAGCTTCTTTCAATAAGCTTCCCACTCCCATCTGAGTCCCGAGCGTCTTGGTTTGACTCACGTCTCTTCTGTTCTTGAATATTATGAACAATTTGCAGTTGAGGGATATCAGGCGAAGCTTGGGTGGAAAAAGGGAATGCACAATAAAAATGGGCACGAGTGAGAGATGCGTGGCTTTATATATAAAGAACGACTCAACATATGTTGCAAAGTCACGATCACTTTCAAATAAGATTAACTGATCGTCGAATATGATCACATGATTCAATCCTTCGTTCTTTTCAATCTCCGAATCAACGAGTTTATAGTCGTCCAAGAAGACTACATCCGAATCTTCTTTAAATTCGTCAAACTTGATAGTTTTGATACACGTACACAACACGTTCCACAGGCTTCGTAAACACAGTTTGTCTTCTTCGGATCAGCTCTAAACAAACACTAGACTTTCCACTTCCCGCTGAGCCGTATACAATAATACTTGCGCCGAATGGTAAACGAGAGTCAAATGTTTCACCAATTTCATCGTCCATAACTACGTTGTGTCTTCGTATCCAAACGGCAGAGTGTTTATTTTATCTTCTAAAAGATATCGTGAAAGATTCAGAGTTGTGAATCCAATTGATCTTCTTGCAACTAGTCGCACGTTGTGCAAATATGAGACTAATCTCTCATCAACAAAATATCGCACACCTTCCTCGAGTAGCACTGCTAGGTAATACCAGTAGTTTAGCTTGGCTAGTATCTCTGCTCGGAGCCCAGAGTTCTTGTTATCACTGTGCTCACACACACAAACACCATTTGGACACTTGCACGGTCGCAGAAACGAGTAGCACTTTGGTCTGAGACAGACAGAAGACTGAATGTCTGTATCAACAACTCTCCACACTCCTGGTTTGTTCTTGTTATCCTCAGAGTACAACACACTTGACTGCTCCATTTTGCTTAAGTCGTACTTGGCTTTATTACTCTTAAAGTATTCGACCAACTTGTTTTCTGGGTCAGGAACCTTTGCAAGGTAACCATCTGTATCACAGTAGATAACTTCTGCATTCGGAAACGTTAGTTGCAGTTCACGAAAGTTTTTGAACACGCGCAGTTTACTGTTGCCGTAAACACAAACAGCACTCAACAAGCAACCAGTATGTGTAACTGTCTTTCGCTTCATCTGAAATAGAACTATATCCTCCGAAATTGGGTAGAATGCATCAAATGTTCCTTGTTTCGTCAGCTTAAGCGTATGCCTTGACGACATACTTAAGATATAGTTGTACATCTTCTGTGTATTACTTGCAAGTTTTCCGACGAGGGAATTTCCCATCGTCTTCAAGAATGAACTCATGATGTCGTCACCATTTGACGAAGCTTCTTTTCTAAGCCGTAGCACTTTGCTCATGTATGGAGCAATAAAATCCTTTTCGGTAAATTCCAATATTTCTTCAATTTGATGAACAATAACTCCACGCTCCAACCAATACTTTAAAGTATTGGAGTGGACTGTAACAAGTTTAGGCGTCAGATCAAGGATCAGCATTTCTCTGGAGCACTCAGTAAATATTGAATTCATACTGTGAAACAATGTTCGTTGACACTCATCGAGTTCATCTGCACAAACTCTTCGTTTTTCATATAATAAAGGTAAGGATGCCTGCTCTTTATGATATTCTGTTGGAACACTGACGTAGACACGAAGAAGGTATCCCTTGTCTTTCGTATTTGTGGAGTGAATATTAAAGGTGTCTACTTCACTCTGATGTAAGAATCGCATATCCTTGTATCCAACCTTCTTTAAACATTCTGCTCCATAACATGCGGAAATGTCCAGATTTAATATGTGTGTCCGTTCACTTGGAATACCGTTGAAGTTGCCAGTGATTTCCGAATTGCTCACGCATAAACGAATGTTAGAAGTCAAAAGTCCACCGTATACAGCCGATGCAATGAAACGCAACATCCGAGCATCGGGAATCATTGCCCATGTGTTGCCACGCAATGACGAAGCAAATGCATCCACGTTATATGAGTGAATTGTAACACAATGGAATGGGAACAAGGAAAACTCCTTTTGTAGGAAATTGCTTAAATTTATAGCAATGTCACTAAGCAGAAACACTTGCGCTCGTGTTGACTCTCGAAGAAATGAACGAAAATCCCTCGTAGCTAAAGCAGAAAACGCCCGGTTTGTTTCCAAATGCTCTTCCGCTGTTAGTTCGGTTCCAGTATAAATGTCATTAAAGTACTCGCGCTCAGGCAACGAATCAGAATTAAGGCATGATCTGTCTTTCATATATTTGTACGGAATTGAGAACCCATCAAGAAAACTGGAAATGCAGTTTGTCGTGAACCTCGGGAATGCATCGTATACACTATAGAAACTTCGTAACTGTCTTTTGACAATGTCTTTGAATGGAAAATCAAGGAACATACGGAAATCAATAAAGTTAATTTGGTTTATTATCAGTGCTAGGATACTTTCTGGGTTTTTACGCACAAGCTTGATCTTACTAATATAACTGCGCTTGAGCGATTTTACAATGAAATGATGCTCCACTTTGCTTGTATTAAAGCCAATACAACATACTGCTTTCTGAATTAACAGCAAGTTACAAGCACTGCAGATAATGCGGTTGGCCATGTAAGAGTTGCATATGTTCACTTGTTCTAAAGGAACTGAATGACTGTGATGCCTGACAGGCTTGGAGCGTGTGAAAGCATCGTCGCATATTGGACATCTGCGTACGTTTTGAAGCTCGTGTTCCAATTCTTTTGTTTTGATGAGCGGTTCCGAATTTTCTTTGATCTGTTTCCTGTACTGGTTTGTCAGTGATATCATTGTCTCCAAGAACGATTCCATTACACTATCACCATCATAATACACTTCGTGTTCTACTTGCCTATTTGGGCCTACAACAACTATACAATAACTAGCTGCTTCAAGGTTAGCTGCATGTGTGGAGTAAACAAGTGCATTGTCAGGACTCGCGTTGCCAGTAGGCACTACATATGTGTTGATCTTGTAGAATATCAAGTAAGCTATAGGAATTTTCATGTAATCCTTCCTGAACTTAAAGGTTGTCTGGTTGGGGAATTTGAACACCTGATTGCCTTCGACTGAACATGATTCCAAATGGACAGACATAGAGACCTGTATCGGCTTGAGACACAAGCGACATATATCTTTTACTTTGCTACCGGATGTACCTATCAACCCTTTTAAATCTCTGATCAAGACAAAATGACTTATTTCTTTTCCTTTTCCGGTTTCAGTGAATAGTAGCAAGTCCACATGGTCTTTTCTCTTACGCGTGATTGGCTTTAAGACATAAAAGCGACTGGAATTAGGTTCAAATCTTAAAACTAATATAGAACAGTTATTCGATGTTTCAAATTCGTTAATATCATCTAACGTGTGACAATCACCAAATGTATACTTAATATTCAGCAGCTCTACTAGCTTACCGTAATTTCTAGGATTTTCAATGAAGGTTTTGTACCTTCTTCGCATGAATTTAGTAAGTTCAGAATAGATTTTGCAAGTTGGAAAAAGGTGATTGATAATTTTGGACTCATATAAACCGGCAATTATTACAAACAAACAATCATGATTTGTTCTTATATTAAAACAGTACCGTATATATTTTGAAAATGATTTCGGGTATGCAATGAATTGCTTTGGTTTAAAATTTGCGTATTTTGACACCCGCAATTCGCTTCGTAAAATAGACTCTAAAGACCAACCTGAACCCGAATCCTTGCTGGAATATTCTAAACCAGTTACTAAATATTGCACTGCATTACGAAAATTGCTTTGTATATTGGATCTATCCGAATATATCATAGCTGGTGTATAAAATGTCCTATTGCGCTTTATTTGTTTCTCAAAGTTGATCAGTACAGTGTCAAAATAGACGGAGCATTTGAATGTCCCGTAAACTCCTAATAAATGAATTAATATACGCTCTGCGTCAGGGAAAATAAGCCCAAAGGCATCGGAGAAATTGTCAACCAAGGTCTCATATGTGTGTTCAAGTACCAGTAGAGAACCAGCGTGATGTATGGACTTGGACTTAAGTGTGTTTGTGTTGAGTAAATTAGTATCCAGAGTTTTCGCTTCTTGCAAGCCATGACCAATAACGTCTCCTTTAAAGTTACAGTTGTGATTGTGTAATCTGGCGTAGAACTTGAAGCAATGCAAACACTTGTGATTATCACCATGTCGCTGCCAATGTATATACCGTGTAAAACTATTTGCACAACTCTTAAATTGACACTGGAAAATCCGTTCAACTCTTTTCTTTCCATGTGCACAAAGAAACTTAATTACTGGTGAATACAAATTCATCACGATGGAGAACCTTCTCTAATTCGAACAACTTGAGGTGATATGTCGATTATAACCTTCTTGGATTGTTTAAATAAGACAACTTGCAGTTCAAAAGCTACAGAATCGCAGAACCTGCACTGAATAAACGTTTTTTGCCACCAAGTGTCGTCAGTGGATCCACATGTGCTATGATGAATTGTTTCCTTTGTGAGATAACCGCATGTATTACACTCGAATAGTATAACAGGTAAGTAAGTGTGGAGTGTTCCGTTCTGTACTTGTCTAGCTTGTCCCAACGTGACAACCTGAAGAGTTTCTATACTTAGGCGATTATCTTCAGTACTCATCTTCACTTGTGATGTCTTGTTCACTGTTATTCTCAGAAGAATAGTCAGTTATATCATCAGAATTGTCAGTAACTTCATTCGACTCAGATGCAGGTGGTTGCACAATAACTACAACGGGGTGTGTTAACGATATGGGTATCTTGGTTGATACGAACAAATTAAACAATTCGTACGTATTTAACCTTTCTGACAGTTGCTGATCTGTACTTGGAACTGCAAGGCGCACCATGTGTGGGTGTGAAATGTATATATTCTTACACTGGAGCACAGACACACACACTTTATAGTACCGCAGATACTGGTATGTTATTATCAAATCACAGCAACAGTGTTTCTTCATGCATACATCTCGCTCAAGTGGGCTATGTGATTGTATCATTATCACATCCAATACCTATGGTTCACTGTTTCGTTGTAAAGCATTGCGTTGATCATGAACAAAATCTGTCCTGCAAGTGTGTAGAATCGGGTCCTCTTAATGTGTGGCTGCTCCGATGGAACAGGGGGTTCCATAAGAAACAGAGGTGATTCTCCATAGAGAATGTTTATTTCAAATACCATTTCATGCTTAATACAGTACAATCGGGCAATCACTTGATCAAACTCTGGCCTGCACGTATTGCAACAACTGTAATCATCTTGAGAGTCACTTGAATCACATGTATTAAGCTTGAATAGGTCATCGTCTATGACAACGTCGAATAACAGTTCAATGATTCTGAATATTTCAATCAACTCTAGCACTATGAATTCAAATTCTCTTGGTCCAAGATTAAATATCATGCAAGGATGAAAGTTCACAGAGTTCCTGATTGGACACGTCAGGTATTTACTTGCGTCGTGAAGCAAGTTGCGTTTTATCTGGTCCAGCCGTAGAAGTAACGCTTTTCGTCGGCCCATGGGCAACATTATAAATTAAATCACTTATTCCGAGTCGACTAGCTTCTTGTTTTTCCTCTTTAGATCCTCGAAGGAAATTATAGTCGTTGAATCGAGAATCGGAAATACGAGAATCAAGAATTATGAGCTCCTTGAGATTCCTCACACGCGAGAGTTGTGTATATGATTGCCCCGAGTAAATTTCACGCTTATCCAGATAGATCTTGACCTTATCCAATGTCTTTCCTTGTGCCTTACAAACAGTAGAACTGTAGTACAAACTAATAGGGAACTGTCCAATGGAATGAGACTGCTTATCGCTGTCTATCACTGTTGTGTAATATCGGAAGATTGGAATGCAGTTCAGTTCCACATTTTCACAATTATGACAAGGAAACCGAACAAACAGTATTACTGGCTGGTTGGTTTTAGGATCAAAACGTGCACCAAGCAATGTCCCAGCACTACCATTAACTAGACCCAGTCTTACACTATAATTCACATTTAAAACAACAGGTGCTCCAATTGACAGTTGTAATGTTGCTTCTTCGTGCACTGCACTTGATGCTGTTGTCTCTGGTGGGATAACAAGTATACTGTTGAAGTTTGCCTTCAAACTAGCGAGATTATAGCTGTTTACAGTTGAATTTCGGGGACACACTAAGATAGCACTATCAAACTGATCCACTTCACTTTCACTTAGACTACTCGACAACCTCGAGCGGAGTAAACATAACTGTTTATTTGTAACACCTTTTGATCTTATATTTCGTAAAAGATTGAGAAACTCCGTATATCCACTCTGCCTTTGTGATTCGTGAAAGTAGAACACCTTCTGTTCCGCACGGAAAAACTGACCTTCCTCACTTTCATCAAAAGCGTCTGAGAGGAGAGTTGACTGCACGGATTTTACTTGAAAAAAGTCTCCACAGAACACTGTAGTTACTCCTCCAAAAGGTCTGTTGACTCGTTTTATCGAACGCAATACGGCGTCGATGTAACTAATACACGAAGCAGTAATTTGGCTATACTCGTCAATACACAGAACCTTCACCTTCTGTAGCTGCTCACGTGTGCTACCATGCGTTACGTAACCAGTCTTGTACAACGAAAACCACGACTGGCCTCCCTGCTTTCTCGATATTCCCAGTACTGAATGGAGAGTCTGGTAGTTCAGTTCGAACGATAGTGAACCACAGATGGTAGCGTAAATTGATGGAATATTGTTCGCATGCAATAAATGCCGTATCTGCTTCAACACTAACGATTTTCCTGCGCCCCCTTCTCCGTCTAAACGAATGTTGTACGAGACGTTCTCTCCTCTATTCAGCCCTGAGATGTATTTCGAAACGAATGAGAGTGCCTGCCGCTGAACTGGGGTCCACTGGATGCCAAGAACGGGCCACGGAACGGTCTGTGGTACTTCCTTCGTCGTGTAATTCTTGAAATGTTTCCGGTACTCTGTGATGCTCTGCTTGAAGTTGTCTGCGGCTGCAATCCAAACGTCTTCTTGGTGGTGGTGGGTGCCTGAAAAAGGCATTCTTTCGAATGCAACTCTCCATGACGTTTTTCCTGGCTTTTTTACTGAACTGTGACCCTATTCTGGAATCAACGAAGCACGGTTACCGTAAGTGAAAGTTCATGGAGCTATGGACTGGCCTAAATGTTCAGCAGATCGCAGAACCGGTATGTGAAAAGCTGCCAAGAAAACGAGTATAAAAGGGCTTGCATTTCACTATTCCAGTCATTCTTATCCAAGAATCATTCTACCCTCTACCACTCTCTGGATCTTCACCTCCGCAGGCTACCACTCTCTGGATATTCACAACCACCTCCAACTGGATCTTCAGATTCATCAGTACTCTCTCTGAGTCGATTGGATTGTGCTTACAACGGTGCTCACTCCTGAGGATTGTTTCAAGTGTCAGTGTATTCCTTAAATCATCTTTAACGGTATTCTGAGGCGCTTGGGTTCTTAAACCTTGCTCACCAAGATTCCTCGACAAAAAGCTATACCGTCTCGCTATCCGGTCTCCCTCATAGCTAAGCGAATGTCTCAATCTGTAAAACGAGCGCAGTTGGATATGTCTCAAGCTCCAAAACGAGTTCATTTGGACTCAGATATTGAAGATGACTTGCCTCCTTGGAGAAGCAATGATTTCTTTAAAGGAGATCAGAGTTTTAAAATCGGCTCTCTCCGTATTCGGTGCTTCTTCAACACCATCAAATTCGCTTGGTGTATCTTCTTCAAGAAGAAGTTGATGTTCAACGAGCAGAGTAATGCAAGAGAGAGTCATTTCTCATTTTCGTTAACTGATGCTACCTTTGTGGCCAAGGCAATTCGAGAGATTGTTCAGGAACTTCTACTTTTATCAACTAAACCTACATCAGGACGAGCAAAGTTTACTGACTGTGCAGAGAGTTTCAAAGATATCAGTTTCTGGTCTATGCCCTTCTGTCATAAGTCACCTAGTGGATCGATTATACTGCGAGGCTTCTGTGATAACAACAATGCTCTAAGTGTCCGTATTCTGTGTCCCAAGAACTCTCAGCAGCATCCACAGTGGCTTGGAAGTTCTGGAACTATTCCTATCCTTCATGCATTGGAGTTTGCAGAGTTGATCACTGCAATGAAAGTCTTCACGGAGAATGCAGATAAGGAATATATTAAACATGTTAGCTCTGCAGTGACTACCATAGACCTCGCTTCGCTGGGTAGAGAGGGACCAACTGCAATTGATTTAATGAGGCTTAACAGCCAGCTTCCGGTGCCGGATATGGAGCTGCATCCTTCGTTCACCGCTTCAGTGCCCTTTGCAAATGAAGACGAGGAGATGGCTGCTCGGACGACTGATGATCTACTGTTAACCCTAACTGATCATGCTAGCATTGATGGTGCAACTAGACGCTTGATCAGTGAAGTTCAAGATTCAGAATAATGTTCTCTTGACCAGACCAATCAATATCATAACACACGGTTAATGTACTATGATGCAAAATGTGAAAAATGCACGCTAACATATCAAAAACATATTATAAAAGTTTCAACAAATTCTAAAGAGAATAGTTTCATCGAATGAAGTTTATGCATTATGCAACCCCCAAAAAATATCAACACTAACAGCACATTTTATTTTCAAGACAAAAAGCACAAAAATATTTATTCCAATTGTTCACTTTATTATTAATCAAATAAAACAAACAAAAACACCAACCAATTAATCAATAGAGTTCTTCCATAAGTTCATACATCCCACCTGCAAGAGTTTGAATATTATTTAAAAGATTCTGAATTAAAATGTCCCTTTCGGAGAGTTTTGCTTCCAACTCATCCACCATTTCTGTAGAAATTCGAATCCTGTCTTCAGCTGCCAGCAGGGCTTCATCACTCTTGATGATGGATTGAACTACCTCCTGGTAGTTCCGTTTTTCCTGCTCCAATTGTTGGGCAAGGAAAGTATTAGTGTTTGCACACTGGTGGTAGTCCTGTAGCATCAGTTGCTTCTCTTGTCTCTCCTTCTCCAATGACGCCAGGAAGCGGTTGGCCTGGTCAACCGAGCTGACGACTTCTGCTCGGAGATCCATGATCTCCTGGTGTTGGGAAACCATCTCTATCTCCATCAACGAATTGATGGTATCAGACAAACCGGCGAATGGGGATGCGACAAATACCGGAGTAAACGGTGTAACTGGATCTAATGGTGGGTTCACAATGTCAGCTTCTTTGGTGGTGGTGCTGGTGCCTGAGAGCACTGTTGAGGCATCGGATGATCGTCGAGACTGTAAGAAATCAGCGAATAGTAAGTTATCTTCATATATGTTCAAACTTAAATAAATATGAGCTTACCATAGCAAAATCAGTTGATGATAAATATAAGAGTGAACTAGGAGACAGGAACAAGACTGAATTGTGAAAGGGAAAACTACTGAATTTATATGAAATCTAGATTCCGGTATTAAGCTATGAACCTGAGAAACTAACTGCATTATGAACTCTCCGGGGACCAAATTAAACTGATACATGGAAACTATACATGCACCGATATGCAATATGCCTAAGATTCAGCGAACATAACTGTAAATGCAGGAAATGAAAAGTGCATCAGACCGTCCAGGATATTGGTAATTTTAAAAATGCAGTATTAATCAACTTTAAATGCATTCAATGGATAATATGTAATATATTTATTCCGAAGCAAAAGTGAAATACAGAGTTTTAATTATAGGGCAAGACTCATGCGTAATGCGTAATGGAACGATGGACTTTAGATTTATTTATTCCTCTCGGTCAGTGACCAAGACTGAAGTAGGCCGGCACTTCTTATTTTTTATCAACACATAGAAGCAGTCATCTTCTGTTATGGCAGAGGGTCGGTCCAAGACCCAGTCTGCTATGTCCAAGTCCATCTCCTTGACGGCCAGTCGTTCAGACATCTTTAGAGTGCTGCATACCAGAATCTCCAACCTGGTACGGAGGTTCCACACGAACGTCTGCAAATTAAAAAGATTCACTTTATTACATATTTGAATTTCTACAAGTAAGGTATATCAAAAGGGATTAATTATGAAAACTTACCCTGCAGTCAATACGATTCCAATCCAAAGCCTGTAACGGCAATCCCAATGAGTTGGTTCCCTTATCTTCTGCAAACAGAAAGAAACATATTATTGCAAACAAATATAAATTGTATTGTATATGAATTTTCATTCTACAGACTCTGTTTTGAAATGGGAACAGGCAACTTTGTAGGTGTATTGAGAGTTCGATTGAATGTCCCCGGAAAATAAATCCTAACGAAGTCAGTAATTGATGTTGGAGCGACTACTGGAGCAGGCAGCTCAGTTGAAGTGACAGTTGAATATGTTGGGGAGACCACTGCAGCCGGCAGCTCAGTTGAAGTGGCAGTTGAATATGTAGTGACGTCACCAGAGGGAGTTGGTTCCATTGTAGTAGTAGTGGACACAAAAGGAGTCGTGGTTGTGGTAGGGATGGGCGGCCGCTCTGATGACGAGGTAACCACCACTGACTCTGTCGTCGTCAAGGCTGGCGGCTCCGATGTTGTACTCCCCACATCTGAATCTGGTTCCTCAAAGTGGGGTAATACGAGCTCCCGTTCTGATGCACCTGTGGCCGGTTGGCTGGGTCTGTGAGTGGGTTGAACATGGTTTCTCATTGATTCAACTCCTTTTGCCAACTGGTACATTGCAGCCAGCTCTGTAAGCAGGAAAACAACAATTGCGTAAAGTGTCTGCATGCGAAGGTCGACGAGTAAATGCAAACAAAACAAACGTATCTAACCTTCCTTAGTTGCTGATGGTGAGGGTGATGGTGAGGCCAGGATCGACGAGATGGTTGTGAGCATCATCTTGGAAGCTTTATGCAAAAACTTGTCTGCTCTAACAGACAAGTCTCCAATAGACTCTACAATTAATTAATGAAACAGTAAGTGTAATGCAGACTTACGTTTACAATACTAAATTACATTAAATACAATTGCACACACACATACCTTCAACACCCAAAAACCGGCCACAGCTCTTTCGTGATCGAAATGTTAGCTTAGCTTCTCGTCGGTCGTACTGCTCCGTTGCGATACACTTAGCACGGGGTGATGTGGGATCTGATGGTAGGACCCACACACACCCTTTGTCAACACAAGGGCCACAGCGAGGTATCTCGGGACATGTAGCCGAAGCTACCACTGGGGCCAGGAGCACAAGAACAAGCGTGAAAATGTTCATGATGAAGTCGCAGACAAGAATGAAATCCTTAACCTGTCATTCGGGACTTATAATACCAAATAAGAATGTGCAAACTAGCCACAGGATGCAAAACTGAATAACAGATGACACACGGGTCATGAATTCGCATGCAGTCGAATTCCGTACAAAATCTGCAATTTATATGCACTAAGTAGGTATACACACAGTGTAGCTGATTTACACTTATTTTTCAAAAACTATTTTTTATTGACCGCAACGACCGTAAAAAAATAACGATTGCTTTATTAACAATTTTCAAATACCCCGATACACAAGATAAGACTGTTTCCAGGGACGGATATTTCCAAAATTTTAAACATTAAAACAATGGGGACCCCCTGGGGAATTTCCGGTATGATGGTTTTTTGGGACCACACCCCCCTAGGTAAATTGTAGGTATTGGGCGTGGGTACTAAACGTACGTACCAAAAAGTTTTAATTAATTGAGGTTAAATGAGAAATTAGCAAAATTAATTATTATACACAAGGTAGGTACTCACAATATACGCACTCGCATTATGACGTACACCTTGTCTTATAAACTATTTTTTATTGACCAAGACGACCGTTAAAACGTGTCGTTACATGTGGCAAATGTTTTCAAATACTATGATACACAAAATAAAATTGTTTCCAGGGACGGATATTTCCGGTCCTGGAAACCTTTAAACAATAGGGACCCCCGGGGGAATTTCCGGTATGATGGTTTTTTCGGTTCGCGCCCAAGGGAAGAATTTACAGGTATCGGGCATGGGTACTCAAATTTCCTACCCCGGAAATCTAATTATTGATAGTCAAATGACAAATCAATGAAAGGTAGAAAGATCGGTGTTATCTCCCATAAACCATCTTACAGCCATGTCAGACTGTTCATCTTTCCTTTTCTGCTTTGAGTGCATTAAAAATGCGTGTGCATTCGTCGTACGTGACGATCACAATCTCTGTGTGACCTCGCCCATGGACTTGAACGGGACCGTAAACTACGTGTTGCGGTCCTTGTGCCCTTGGTGGATCCCTGGGAAGCAGGAGCAGGGAGTGGAGCCGTTCCAGGCTGTCGAGGAAGCGTCGCCATCGTCGTCGACAGCTTCAACTTCTCGTAAGTTTCATTTAATTGCCTGTGTAATACACAGCAGGACTTCATTTCATGTATTTTATTGTATTTACAGTCATCATCTTTCTGGTCCTGCTGTGTATTACACAGGCAATTGGATTTCGATGGATGTGGAAGCGTAGGGGCGTTCTCTTCCTCAATAGGGGACCTGAAGATCCCCCATATACATGGCGACAATTCTGTCGCGACACAGAAGACGCGCGCGTGAGAGACGCAGAGGCTCGTGCTGCATTGAATGCAGTGGATAATCCACTCATCGCCGGTGCAGACTCGATCCAGTTAAATGAAATACAAATCTGCACCGACGATGAGTAATAATATGTAATTGATGATGAAGTGGAATTCATTCATCCACCACCACCACCAACCCAGCTGAATCTCTTCGTGTTTGTTTTTTCCAATTTGGCCAATAAATTCTAAATTTCCTTTCAATTAATATTATAGTGTGTAGTTCTTATTTATTATCATGGCAAATCATAGTTTCATCGTTTTATAGTGAGTTAGAATAAGTTTAAGTAATAATATCGTAAAGTGAACATCTGTACATTAATCTGTGAATATTAGTTTTAGTCAAAGTGTAAATAGTGCTGACGTTTCTCATTCCTCATTTGTACATAAAAGTATCATGCCAAGTCTCTAGTTTGTAGTTAAGTTATTTAATAAGTGAGTGAATGTGCTAAATCATGGAATCATAAGTGTGTGAATGTTGTAGAATGGATGAGCAACCAAGTGTAAATACGACGGATGAATGAGTTTTGAGTGAATGTGCTACCTCATTGTGTGTGTGTGACCTTCCTCAGGTCGAATGGAGGTCACAGACCATCGGAGTGGGGGCGGAGGGGGTGTGACCGCCCGTCACACCCCACTGGTAGTCTACTTTGTACCTTTGCCTCCTACTTACCTTCATTTCAAATTGTTTAATTCGATTGCGTCGATACAAATTCAACATGAATACAAAGAGACGTTACCCCAGACCCCATGGCGCCGCGAATTAGTTGAAGATAAGGAATACCTGCAGACTCATGCATTTTTTGCCTGCTTACGCATTTGGTCGTGGACGAAGGCGCACGTAGTATTCCCCTCGTCGCCAGAAGCGTCGGCAACCTGAAGCGTCCTTCCTCCGACAAAACCTCGTACTCCACAGCATATAGCTTTTCCGCATTTTCGGTGGTGATAAACGTAGAGACGATTGAGCTAATTTGAATCAATTAACCATCTGGCTGGGAGAATTCGATACATTTTACCAAAATCTTGTTTTAACTTACGGAAGTAAAGTTTGAGGTTTCAGAATAAATTCGTTGCGCAGAAACTGAAAAAATGGTTTCCAGATTTAAAAAAAAGTAGAAGAAGCGGCATTTTAGATTGAATGGAATTCATATTTGGGCAAAATGGGGCTAGGTTTCACTTTTGAAAACCATGTAGTATTTTAGGAGCGAGTTTGAAAGTAACGGATTATAACAAAAGGCGCAGATGCCTAACCTTGCCTGTTGTAATAATCTGTTTGCACACAAATACGTTCTTATTCTACCTTTACTTGACTATATTTACCTTACTTAAGTTTCACATACGTTTGTGTTCCCAACTGAGGCTATTATTGTATACTGATGGTTTTTTTATTCGTCGTGAGGCTTTTGCACATTCTCAGTGTTAAAATGGGCAATAATTTAATCACAATATTGGATCTACCAAATATCGTTGCGAATAAAAGCAAATACTAAATATATTTTAATCCACTTAATAGTTTGCATGTTAAATTTGGAACCTGTTAAAGCAGGTTGATGAAAAATTACCATCAAAAGAGAAACTTGCTTAGTGTATGGTGAGGGCATTCATTTACTCTATTATACCCTCTGTAGTACTTCGCATAAAAAAGCTATGGATACTGCTTATCCTTTCTTACCATTTCTGAAACTCAATTCTGTTATCTTTGTCATTGTTCAAAAAGCTGGAGTACTACTAATCTCTCAACTGAGTGACGCAAGAATGTGTACTGTTCATGTTTTCCACTTTACAAACATTCTATCGCTGAAAAACGATTTTGAAAACTTGATTTTGAACAACAAAGACACTGTTTTGTTCACTATATTCTCATTGAAGCCACAACAAACGTCCGAAGAGCCAATACAAGCAAATGTTAGTTTCTATGAAGAATGCACGTTTAATATTTTATTCGTTGACTTAGAAGAAGAGCAAAACAGAACCAGTGTCGATTTTGATTACAATGAATTCATTTTCGTAAGTAAATACATCTGGTTACCAAGCAATTTTTCCGTTTTTATATAAGTGACTCTAAACCGGGGCCCTAGAGATTTTTTTGCATCTCGACGGTCACCTATGAAACTATTCTTTCATCTTGTCGACACAGGACACACCCAGCCAATTTTTCCAAACCGTTGGTTTTGGGAGCGCAGGGAGCACGTACTGCACAACCCCGACGATTTCGAGAAAATTGTTTTCGAAGGAATGCATCTGACGATTGCAACGCACTTGCACCGAAGACCAGTCATTGAAATGCTAACAAGTTATTTGGAGTACCCTCTTTGTTTAAAAATGATCTATTCGGGTGGTGACACGGTGCTGAGGTTGTCATGTGACTTAGTTAACATAATGATATACTCACCTTGCAAAGTCTACACAACTTTTCTGTGCAAGTTCAAGCGGAGGGCAATGAAGACAAGAGATGAGTGCTGGTCTTCTGGAGAATTGTTTATTCACCTGAATTATTCATCACAAACATATATTCCCTTGTTTAAGAAGCAACACTTGAGTTATCATACGGTCAAGCAAAAGCTGCGGATAATGTTCAAATATCCTTCGGAGACCTCGTCTCCACTTTCCCCAAAAATATATGGCTGGTTATAATTTTTGTTACCATATCATATATTGTAATGTTGGGATTCAAAGTTGATATGGTTGGCTTGAAATACTCAGCAACACAGAGCTTAAGCTTTACTTTCTCCGTTCTGAAAACGTGCATCGATCAGTGTCCTAATGTTCATAACAAGTCGAGTTAACTTTTTTTACTTTGCATTGATTTTCATTTCTAGGTTGTACCGACGAGATTTAAAGGTAGATATGATAGTCAGCCAACCCACAAAGATCATGGATGACGTAATTGAGTTGCTCCTTCGGGATTATAAGGTCATTCTATTTCTACCATTTGGCTCTAAAGAACTTCGAAGTTACATCGGAAATACCCTTTGCAAAGTATTGGAGATGTCCGTGTTAAATATTCACCGATCCAAATTTTCCTCCGACAAAATTATCAATTTAACTTATTTTGAAGATTCCTGGAATGTGGTTACATCAGACATGAAAACCCTATCGAATAAATACGTAATGCTACAATTATGGCCACCATATTCAAAACAGAATATGAAGGAATACATGCACACGATATTTTCATTGCCTTATAATTTCTTCGCAACGCATTCACCATTTTCGATCGATTTGATTATCTTGCAGCCGCAACTTCACTAGGTAACCTGATAACAACATCAACTATCATCATCGGTTTTTTGAGTGTGGATTAATTAATCAATGGGACCGTTTAGCTATCAGGCAAGCTTGGTTGCTGGAGAGAAAAAGAATAAACGACGTGTCACAATTTCAACAAGGAAATGAAGCGTCCTCGATAAAATTAAAAGCGATCCTCAATATTTGTAAGAAAAACTAGTTCTAAGAATAAGGTTATATTGCTTTCCGTTAAAGAAGCAATATATTGGTGTAGTTTAAACATTAAAATGTTAAATAGTAAGGCAGATTTTCTTGTTTATCTTCTAGCAAAAATTTACAATTATTAAACTATATTTAACTTAAAATTATGCAGTGACCCGTGAGCATAATGTATTCTTGACTTGGCTGTTCATTTCTATGCGACCAATATATAATCCCATTGGCTATAACCTCGTACGTTTTGATTAATAAAATCAAAAACACAAGGCATAATGTTTTGCAAGTTAAAGAACATGATTAAGTGAAGATAAATTATCAATAAACTTCATTATCTGCGATTGCAGGTTCTCCTCGAATTACGAATAAACTGGAAAGGAACAAGTCTTAATTAAGGTGTAGTTTTGGGTGGGTCGATAAAATTGGCTCACTCAGATAAAGATCGATGAATCCATCCTGCCGTCGCACGTATGATTTAGTTGCCTAACTTAAGTAATGGATTGCGTGACAACGCGGCTTGGCTTAATCCAACAATGCGTCAGAAGGCAATAAGGCAGGAATGGATTTAGGACGTAGTAATAGCCATGTAACATTTTCATGTCATTTGAGAGCCTCCCACATCAGAATGTGTGGTCTCAGAGAAGATCTGTACCATTCCTGGGGTGAAGTGAGACAATTATTTTAATTAGCTAATTAGTTAAGATGGAGCTTAAATTAGTATGACACATTGTTTAATAGGTATCTAAGGTTATGCATACCAATTTTCAGCTCAATCCATTCAAGCGGTTTATAATACATTAAGTTAAGTACGGGAGAAAAATAATTCCGTATGCGGTAGTATGCGCAGAATGACGATGTCATGTTGTTAAGGTCATTCCTCATGTTCTACAGGTCACAGGGTCAAGAACCAAATTTTATAAAATCAAGCATACTTTTTTGAACATTTTGAGCGTTTCCGAACTGATTTATCTCTCCTACTTTCCCAGCTGGGCCGATTTCGAGAAACTGGAAATTCCCTATCTTACACATCAGTGATATATGCACTCAGGTAAATATTTCCCTATCCTATCTTCTTCCCATACTCACCACACACTTTTTAGATGGGAACTCCCTCAATTGATTCAGTTCAACTTGTGGCCCATTTGCATGTCTCAACTTACCCCACCTCCTATTCCTTCCGCATTCATTTGCATCCCGACTATTTCTCCAGCCTCAATTATCTCCCAATCCTAATTAGGAGATAAACTTTTGACCTCATTCCTTCTACGACTTCCTCGCGTCCTTTTTCTCCCAAGGAAGATTATTCAGTCTAATGCTCTTAAGGTGTAAGGTATTATTCTTTAAGTTAGTTTAAGTTTAAATAATCTTACATCTAATTATTATTATTAAGTGTTTCATGAGAATTATTGAGGAATAAAGTCGTTCCGTTTATTATTAGAAAATAACCTCTTCTCTAAACACTCCGAATATTTATTTATTCCGTAAGTCGACGGATTCTGCCCTTCCAGAGGATCATTCCTGGTAGGATAGACATTTCATTCAGCGCAACCAGACCGTTACTGCCAGTTAACACAATTATAATACTTTAAAAAGTAGTCATTAGCTTTATTACACAAACCAGCCATTCCTTGTCAACTGCAGTGGCCAGACAGGACTCACATACGGCGTGCACACAGCAAATAATTTATGATACAACGGAGATCCATCTCCGATAGCCTCCGTGAAAGAGTTTCTGCTCTGGAGCAGACTTCTTCTATCACCCTTCCTATTTCGTTAGAATTGGAGGACAGGCTCGAGGCCTTAGGAGAAGCTAGCGATCGATGCAAAGCACGATGCGATGCTAAGAACTTCTCGGCGGTTCTTTAAGAAATATTCGAGACTAGGGGGTGGGTGGTTACCCAACTCACTGCGCTGTAGGAACTTGTGGTTGCTGTGCCACTTCCCCCCAAGACCTACGGCAGAGATTTTAGTTTCCAGACAGCTGCAGTCACAACTGCTGGGATTGTGGTTACATCCACAACTGCAACCCCCACTTACAGCGTCTCCGGTTCTATTCTTGTGGTCACAAATGTTCCATTTTTTTCAACAGCTCCAACAATTTCATGGCCATGTGGTTCTATGTCATTTCCACCTCCAGTTTCTACACCATCGGCAGCCTTAACTACTCTCGTTGGAAGTCCGGTAGTTTCTTCTGGTCCGTGGTTTGCAAGTACTCCAGTTATGACCTCATCAGTACCCGTTACGTCTTCTCGTCCTCCAGTGGTGACCACAGTTGCCCCAATCTTAGCAACAACAGCAGTAGTAGAACCTCCTGCAACTGCTGGTACAATTATTTATCAGGCAGCTGCAAACATTACTTGCCCGAAGTTTGACCCCAAGCTTGACACGGCAGAGAACTTCGCCACTGAGTTAGAAGTCTTCATGCTTAGGAAACGCATTGCTCCAGAAGATTGGATTATAATGCTAATCCAAGTCTTCAACCAGGGCCCCGAACAAGCCATTTGATGGAAACGGGCCAACCTGATAGTTAGGTCCTGGGACGCCTTTAAGCGTCATTTTTATGGCTCAGACAATGAAAAACACACCACTATGGAGACCATGCTTAAGCGCCGACAGTTGCCCAACAAGTCCTTCCAACGCTTCGCGTTTGAGATGGATCTCACTTATCGTAAGGTGTACGGATTGGGGGAAGGGGACAATTTTCGAGACATCTTCTCCTTCATTTCTGAGCGACCCCTTCCTGCTCTTAAACCTCATTTGATGGGATGCGGAGCTACAACGCTTTACGAACTGGTTCAGTTCGGTTCCAAAGTGGAACCACTGACAGCCAACAAGTTCGAATCTCCCAAAGCTTCTTCGGGTTCCTCTAACCGGGTTTACAGGAAGACAAAACCTTTAAGCTCGACTGCGGTACAACAGTTAGTTCCCCAACGTTCTCAAACTGCACGCTATTCGTTGCCTCTTCGTCCTGCAAAGCGTTCAGAGGCGCCTCGGTGTCCTGCTGAACAGCAGAATCGTGGTAATCCACGCCAAGCAGGTACTCCAGTTTGTGCAGTTTGGCAAAGTGACCAACACACCACAGCAAATTGAAGACGACCGAGCGCTCGGTTGGCTCAAGGTCCTTCAAAGGCTCCTTTGCAGGCAGTGCCAGCTCCCAATGTTCCTCAACATTAAAACGGGAGGGGTCAGTAACGACTAGAGGATTCGTCGTTACTCACCTACTGATCCAAGACCCTAATCGTCTCATTCCGACTATCTTAATTGTCCTTACTGATCTCGTGTTTAATGCTTTGCTGGACACGGGATCTACGGGATATCTGCTGTTTCCAAAGCAACCCTTCCGCAAGACTGTACTCCTTCCATGGACTCTAGGTCCTATCCTCATGTTGGATGCCATCAGTACGATGCCAATGGGGAGCGTTTTCTTAGGTTTCTCTCTAGCAAACCGTGCGTTTACAAATACTTTTGTTGTCTTGGAATCCTTCACTGGATTCCTTTTTGGGATGGACTTCCTTCATCATTGTGGCCTGGTTGTTGGCATGGGCTCCCTCACAAGGGGGTTCTCCGATTCATTTGCTCATGAATCATTCCCTCTGAGTACTTCCAGTTCGGATGATGTTACTTCCCGTAACCTTCAAATTTTGACAGAATTCGAGGAGGAAGACATTGTGCGTCGCCTCTCCGAATTCCCGAATAATTGACGCGCCATTGGGTCGCATCAAAGGCGTTAAACACCGAATTCAGCTCGTCGAGGAGCATTCCAAGCGCCAACGTCCCTATTTCATGTCACATGTCAAATTAATTGATGCTAACAAACAAATAGATTACATGCTTTTGACCTGGGAATCATTCGAAATAGCCAATCTTATAAGGAACGCGATTACCGTCATCGTTAGAACGTAATACAACGTAGTAAATATGAGAAATGGTTGTAACCCAGTATGTACCAGAGGGTGAAAGGAGCAAGTAGCCTCCGCAGTTGTCTCCGAGTCTCTCAATAAAGTAGAGCTTACACACCTCCGCTCTTAGCTTACCCACCTCACTCTCACATTCCTTCTTAGGGATGCACCCATATCCCCGGCACACCCACAACCTTCGGTGTCCTAAGTGAGGGTCACTCATCTTTCCCTCATCCCCAAGGAACGAGGACCGCGTCGACCGTGACTGGAACGGAGTCTGGAGATAGGAAGCTCGTCAGCAACCATCTCTCCTAGTAAGTCTCATCTTTGGGTCATTTCCCCCGTGTTGCACATAAGTCCCCGATTGAGAGGTCACTCCGTGTTATACTTGGCGACCTTGCCTGATCGTCACAAAGGCCGTAGGGTTTGTAGGTCATAATAGTGGGTGAAGGCATGCATCGCCATGCCTCAGTGTTGAATTTCGCAGCCTCCTTCAGAGGGCGCAAGTAACAAAGACAGCTCACGACGTGGCAAAACGTTTGGTGGGTAGAAAGGGAGATAGAAGCGCAGCTCGGTCTCTTACATCATTGAGTCGTAATTCGTTGTGGTGTGCAGACACACATATATTCTTTCTTTTGCCAAATATTATTTTGAGTTGAGTTACTATTGATTGAATTTAACATAATTGAAGTTTGTTTTCTTGGAGTTCGGACTGCAACGGGCGACAGCAGTACGAAGAGTCGGGTTGCGGTTTTGTACCCTCCTGTTTGGGGAGCGATATTTATTATCCTCCTGCGATCAAAGGTTACTGGGGAGTGATTAAAATATCCTCCTGCCAGTAGGGGAGCAGTATTCGTACTCTCCCCGGTTAAGAAGAGTAGTATTCCGAAGTCTGTAGGTTAGTCGTTGAAATTAAAGATTACACGTCAGGTAATAGAATCAAACGTTTGGACAAAGGATTGATAAGTGATAGTGTTCACAGTAAAATGTTGACAGAGAAGTGTAGAGCTAAATAGAGTTATTGTTAATGAGTGAGTATTGCAAGTTGAGTTTAATTATAGTATAGTCTTAGAAAAATGAATGGAAAATGGTAATTAAAGACAGAAAAGTCGACGAGAGAATATTTGCGATAATATTTTGAGCAAGAGAATATAAAACGCCATTTACGTTCCAAGAAGACGTAGGGTTAAAAGAGAAGTTGAGTTGGATTTAGCAGAGGTATTTAATAATTTGTTTTTAATTCCCAATAACTTTATAACCTTCAAGAAGCAATTCCGTTAAGTCTTTGAAAACATTTCGAGGTTTGCTAACTATCATATCAACCTTCAACTCCTGTCGATACCACCAAGAAAGCAAAATCAATCCCAAGTAAAACAGACAACTCACTACGGTTTGAACTTCAGGACACTGATCGATACACATTTTCAAAACAGAAACTAAAATCCTGTGCTACAGAGTGCCTTAAAAAAATCAGAAAATCAGAAAATCACTTTACGTATTAGACGCCCCTTGGTAGGGCCGTTATGTCTATCGCTTCCATTAGAGAACGGCACTCTAAGGGGACCTTCTACAAGCTCCCTTATCCGAAGGGATCGGCAGTAGTAAGAACCCCCACCTCACACCGACGATTTAGAAAAAAAGTGAGAATTAGCTGTTATTTTCCATCATTTATCA